>LWCA01000368.1:0-30220 GCA_001642005.1 Intoshia linei | reverse complement strand
TACAATAGAATGTCTAATTTATAAGTTTATACTAATTAGAAAAAAACTTTTAGTATATTTTTTATATTTTTCCAGGTCTGTTTAAAATTCTGCTTGTTTTTGATTATAAGCATTTTTCCTTCTACTCTCGAATATACGAAGACTTTTTGTAATCGAGAAAAGACAGTAGGACTTTTTTTATTTTTACAAAAAATGGTAATTTGACTGTGAAGATATAAGATTTTGATATTGAAATTTGTCATAATGTTGATAATTTTAAAATTTTTATAAGATTGTGTGTGTTTTATAATTATAAGAATTGTTTGAATTTTTAAAAAAAGATAATTGCGTTTTTTGACCTTAAAAGACTCATCTTCTGAAAATAAAATTTCCAATAAAACATTATTCTCGAAAAACTGTAGAAGAAATAAGGGATTTTAAAACTAGATTCCTCTTATTTTCTGAAATAAACTGGAACAAACAGACAAATAAATAAATAGACAGATATACATTTTTAACTAAACTAAAATACAGTATTTTATATATAAGTAAGGATTGTATAATAAAAGCCAATATTTAAAAAATTAAAATGACAGTTTTTGTACATTTCCTGATTTTATATTTACATTTATATTTACTAGCTTCATTGTTATGTACTTTGTACAAATAATAGCTAGCTCTGCAGAGCGCAAACTTTTTTAATTTTACCCAAAAAATAAATGAAATTTTACAGTTAAAATTCTAATTGTAATTAACTGAAATTGTAAGATAAATCACCAACCCTAACTTTGACTATAAAATCTATAAACAAAACGCCTATTTTTTGAAAGTCATTTCGTAGTGGTCATTGCATAGTAAGTAATACATATATGTTAGCTTTTTATTTGTATCAACGTTAAAATTGAAAATATTACACTATTTATTATAGTCTATGAACAAACAGGTATTTAGGTATTTAGAAACGGTGTATTAAAAATATCAACATAATTTCCAAGCTACAATAAACACTAATTTTTCAAAAATGACGACAATTTTGTGTAACTGGATTGACGATGTAATTGAAATAAAGGAGACATTAAGTAAGTAAATAAATTTAAGAATAAACTAATAAATTCTTAGACGATAAAAATTTGGGAAATTTATTTAATAATGGATATTTATTTGGTCAAATATTAAACAAACATGATTTGCAGGATGATTTTGGTTTATTTGTAGATAAATGGTAAATTATTATTAGTACATGTATTTGTAAATAGGTATAGTAAATTTAATGTTAATTTCTTAAAATTTAGTACAAATAATGCAAAATTGAATAATTTTATTCGTTTGGAACCAGTAATGACATTACTACAAATAGAATTTAATGCAAACACTGCAAAGCAGATTATGGAAAGTTATAAACCAACAATTGCGTCAATTTTATACCAATTATATATTGCTTTAACAAATAAGGAAAAAGCTAAACTAACAAATATGAACATGGAAAGCATTATACCTAGAGCAAAGCTACATTTGGCCAAGCATAATAGTAGAATTTTCAGAAATGTAAATATATTTATTCATTTATAATACTATCTGTATCTATATAATTCATTTAATAGAGATTGTACAAAACTGTAGAAAGACAAACTAATGTGAACATTAAGGCAGTTAAGGAAATGTTTAAAAATAGAGAAAACAAAACAAATAGACAATTCAAAATGCAAATTGAAAAGGCATTTGAAATGGAAAAACGCATTAAAAAGAAAAAGGTTCATATACAAGAAAACGTGAATGAAAATGAAAATAAACGATTGAATCATATTGAACATGTTTTGTAATTTTTCATTTCATTATTTATTATTTGACATACATTATCGTGTCAAGGTTCAACAGACTTAGGCAATGGAAAAAAATTTGGAATCCAACATTTGATTCATTTTTTTAATCAAATGATATCAATAAGAAATTTTTAAGTTGAATAATTTTAGGAACATTTCCTCAATGCTCCCTAGATTATAGACTTATTATTTTTCGCAAATGGGCGACGAAAATTAGAGAAAAAAATAATGTTATTTTTCATGATTTTTTAGATTCAAATGTACATTTTCAGAGATAATTATATTTTCATAAAAATTATATCAAAAAACACACTTTCTTTATAAAATTTTGGGAAAAAATGGTGCGATTCTTCAATTGACAATAGATTCCTGATTCTTGGTATGCGATAGTTTGACCATCCTTTTACTTTATATTAACCGATACTTTACATTATACATTACATGTTTTACATTACAATTTTGGAAAGGGTCGGCCAAAATCTTTTTCTGGGAAAGGGGGGGGGGGGTCAATTTGTTTCAAGGTTTGGAAACCACTACTACATATTATGTATTAATACATTTCTTTCCAAGTGTTTTCACGAGTTTTAATCAATTTTTACCCTAATTAAAGGGTAAAATCGGTCAAAATTTTCCGGAATGTAGCAGTATCACCACTGGTGATTCACCAGTGAGTTTTTTTATATGTTGACGATGCGTAAATCATGATTAGTCTGTAATAATTTAAATTTTATTTATTTATTATCCATTACACGTACAATGTATGTCGTGCATCCTACACTTTAATGGTATCGGTAATTTTAGAATAGTTCATCGCAAAAATAAGATCTTTGAAAATGAAAAAGTCGTAAATGGATAATAAATCATACATTAATATAATTCAATTTTTAAAACGAAATTCCGGCTTACCCTTTCCTGTTAGAATCAAATTTCAATCCCTAAATTGTGATAATGGGTCGCTAGTTTTTATATTTTTATCGATTCAGTTTTGTTCTGATTTTTTTAATTTTTACATTGGCTATTTATGATTCATTTAACCTTATTTTAAAATAATATATTTTGTATTTAGAAGGGAAGAGATTATTTCTAGACCAATTAGAAAAATAGCACCATTTTCAATTAATTTACATACTGATCAACATAAAAAAAAAAAAATTGAAAGTGTGTCGTAAGATTTATCCATTTTTGAAAAATTTAAAAAATATTTAGATTTAATGATAAATATTTCATGTCCATCAAATCAAAAAAATTGATTTTGGAAAATGAACGAATTGAAAGAGAAAAAAGGCGTCGATGTGTTTTGTATCAACAAATGGAAGCTCACGCTGCATTAAATGTTATTTTATAAACTATTTCCGTTTACCATGCCAGTGGCATGGCCTAGATAAGGATTCCTAACAGTGGGGTAGACCCACTAATGGTGCCTCTCCATATTTTTAGTGAGATATCGTAAATTTAGTGAACCAACGATGTTTTGGTGGTGTCTGGGAAATTTCACGGAATTATTAAAACTTTAGATTAATTTAATGTTAATTTTGTACAAACAGCTACCAGCTTTACCGAGAGCCGACTTTTTAATTGATTTTAAGTTGAATGTATGTTAAGAAATTAATGACATAGTATATCCTAATTATTTTATTATTTAACGATACTTAACGATATTTCAATCCCGGCCTGTTTAAATCAACTTTAAAATAAACCTACGAAAAAATTTTAAAAATAAAAATTAAACAATTCATACGTCAATGAACAATGTTCATACTGTGATATCGCCCGTCTGAAACAAAATCTAGATACATGGACCCATAAAAATGATTTAAAATTAAATTTAAATGAAATAATTTTTTAATTTACGTTTTTATTTAATTAGAATGCAAGAGTCTTTACACGACACTGCTAAAGATAATATTATAATGCCTTATTAGAATATAATATTCCAAATCTGCCTCACAAACTATTCCAATCTAAAGTTTTTTTAGTGTATCTTTTTATACACTAATTTGCAGACTTTCCACTAAATGTTTTGATATGTATTTTATTATTTGAGGACCATTAATTTAAATAATATAATAATAAACATAGGCGGAGAAGCAGGAAGATGCACTTTTTAGTAATTTAATAAAACAATCCATAATGGAAAAAAGAATTGCTGTGGAACTAATAAATCTTAGAAAAATCAAAGATGTCATAAAAGAAAACAGACGAAATGAACAAATTCGCATGAAATCAAAAAATGAATACGAATTTAGACAAGCGTTCAATAAAAAATGTGTACGAATATTTAAAATTCAAAATTCAAAATTTAAAAATTAATATAATAAGACTAACTTGAATGTTGTGTACTTTGTATAAAAAGCAGCTAGCTGTGAAGAGGACGACTTTTTGGTTTTAACGATTCCATTTAAATTCCAAGACTCATTTTATTTTTAAAAAATAGAGTAATTTGGGTTTTTGACTCCGAAGGACTCAATTTTTATTAATTATGTTTATTAATATTATATGACTGAAAATTTATATTATTTTAAAAACGCGAAAAATTCGATTTCTGAGACAGAGATAGATTTTGAGACACCGAAAATCAATAATGAAATTATCTGTTATAATTTAATTTAGATTGAAAGTGAATTGAAAAGTATAGAAATTACACATCAAAGTAATTACAAAAAAAACATAGCCAAAGAAGAAAAAAATAAACGTTTAAAAAAGAAATATGATAAACATTTTGAAATTTGTAAAAAAATAATGGATGAAATGGTGGAATTATCCTTAAAATGTACAAAATATAGAATACTGTGTGATAAGTGCGTTGATTAATTATTATATTAAATAATTATTTAGTAAGTTAATACCAATTCAATTGTATAATGATTGGAAATGCATGTTTATAAATGGTATTGATTTATCAAACACCGAGGAAAATGATGAAGAAATTACTTCAAAAACTAAAATTTTGTATAATAATGAAGCTGTCAATACAATGGAAGAAATTGATTTAATTAATGAAAATAGTTTTCAGGATTATCAGGTATTATTATCGCTAAATTATAACTTTTATTTATATTCATTTTAAATTTTTATTAAAAATTTTAGAATTTTAATGGTATGTGGGTAATTCCTTACGATAATTTACCACAGATTAACATTATTAGAACGAAATTAATATTTAATAATTTATCCTCTGTATTGAATCAAATTGTTAACCCGTCCTTAGTAAGTATTGATTTGTGTTTATAATATGATATTTCTAATTGTAATATAATTGTTTATGTTATAGCCAGAAAACGATGCAATTTTATTAAATTATTTTCCTTTAAGAGCATTATTCATTGGAAAACCTTTTTGTGGAAAATCAGAAATATTGGAAATGCTGGAATCTTGTAATTTATTGCATAAAATCACTAGAGTAGATTGACTGTTATACACTTCATACAAAAAGTAGCTAGCTATGTCGAGGGGACTTTTTAATTGTTTATGTTTATAATTATAGACAATGAGTATATATGTAGTAATATAACGCAAATATATTAACTTTGTATTATATTATAATGTATTATATAATATATGTGTATGTATGTAATGTATATAATGCCCATTTAAATTTTTTTTAAGACAATTTTGTTCGCCGACTAAAAACGTTTGCCAACCGCTGATATATATTAACTTATATAAAACCCTTTGTTTGTATGTCTGTCTGTTATCGTTTATTTCAATAACTAAGAGTCTTAGAATTTTAAAAATTCCTCATTTCATTTTAGAGCTTTTTCCGGATGAATGTAAGATACATTTCAATCTCAAAAATTGAGTCTTTCAAGGTAAAAACTACAATTGTCCTTTTTTTAAATTCAAACCCGTCCTAGAATTTTGTACAACATAAACTAAGTTAAGTAATAATATAAATTTTTAAAATAATAAGCATTATCATAAATAGCAACATCAAAAAAGTTTTTTTTCATGATCAAAATCACAGATTAATTTTATTTTAAAAAATGAAAATAGCCCTACAATTTAAAAAAAATTCAATCTGACAAAGTAACACTTTTAATGTCAAAAAAGCACTTTAATATTTATTTTTTTTCGAAACTTTATGTAAAAAAAAATTTAAAATAATTAACGGTCCTACAATTAAAAAAAAATTATTCTGATTTATTCATTTTCATTTTTTGTTGCTGCCACTGACGGAACTAAGCCTCAAACAAGAGAACATTTGCTTTTAGCGAAACAGGTATTTAGAAACTGTCTATTTTATTAAACTTTCAACTCTCAAATAGTAATGAAAATTTTCCGCTATTTTATACCCATTTAACCATTGTATAAAACTTAATTAAAGCTTATTTGAGAGTAGAATGGAAAAATGATTAATTTTCTGTTAGTTCCGCTTCCAAATAATTAGGAAATATATAGTTTTGTAATATAAAATTTCTCATAAATTTTGTATATTACGCCGACCCTGTGTTCTACTTTATTTAAATAACTACCCGTCTTAAAATTTTATAAAGTCCACAATTTAATTACAGTTTTTTCCGGCGGTGTTGGCAAAATAAATTTCAACCTCCCAAACTCATATCTTACGGGTCAAAAATCCAAATTGTCCTTTTTTGATAATCAAACAGGTTGGAGAATTTAAAAAAATTATATTTTCAGTGTCAAAACCACAAATTACTCTTATTTTTTTAATGAAAACAGCCCTAGAATTTAAACAAATTTACAGGTGGTACAGTTGTATCCTGTTAACACACACACAAAATTTCAATCCGAATAAGTGATGACTTCAGGGTCAAAAAAGCATTTTAATATTTATATTTTTTTTCCAAATATTTTATTAAAATTAAAAAAATAATTATTCTGATAGAGCTTATTCCAGTTGATATAAATATAAAATTTCAACCCAAGAAATCTACGCATACTCGGTGAAAAATAACTTTTAATATGATATCAACCAATATTTTTCAAATGTTTGCATTAAAATTAAAAATGAAAAAGTAAATATTGATCCTACAATTTCAAAAAAAGCGAATTGAACGTCTACACATTTCCAATAAAGATATATGGGTGGAAATGTCGTAAATTGATTTGTTCGGATTTTTTTAATTTAATTTAATTTAATCAGTTTTACAATTAATCAGTCACAGTATAAATTTTATACACATTTTAAAGCGTAATAATTTTGAATTAACCAAATTTTGACTTAAAGGTGTTGTACTGTATAATATTATGTATTCTCTCCACAACTCGCCAACTCTACAACTCGGTATTAATTTAAAATATAAACGAAAAATTTTAAAAATATTTTTTAAAATAAGTTGTTATTTTGTATTAAATTCTACAATTTGTATTACAATTTACATTCTATTGCAATTTAACCTTTAATTTAAAGGTTTTTTCGGATAATTATATAATTTTATATTCTTTATCTCGCCAATTTTTTCTAAATCCCAAGAATGGTGAGTTATATAAAGAATACTGTAATTATGTTTAATTTTAATTTTTTTAGTTAATTTAATAAAAATAATACGAGTTGATGAATTGATTGAGGAAATGATGAATTTATACTCTCGTGATACTCAGGTACGTTGTTTATAATTTTTGATAAGATTACTGGAACATATAACATGTACAATATAAACTATAAATACATTAATATTTTAATAGTATTATAATAATTATAATTATTAATAAAATGAGTTTACATTATACATGTATTTATACTAGGGTGTTACATGTATCTCAGAATCAACGATAATTAGTTCTCAATCTGTTAATTTATGTAATATTAAGAATAATTAGTAATAAAAATATTAAACAATAATAAAAATAAAAATAGTTTTTCTGTTTTAAAAATACACAAATTTAGTGTTAATTTTCCGTTAAATGTTCAAAATTTCAAAAAAATGTGACACCCTTATCTTTAGGACCTAATTTATATTCAAATATACAATTTAATTAATTATACTTTTATTTTATAAAGGATTTTATTTAATTTAGTCTGGACTAGAAAGTGAAAAATATAGTGTAACTTTGGTGTCTAAAACTAGTGAAGATACTGAAAATGGTTTTTTATTTATTTATGTTATATGAATTTAATTTTACTACATACACAATGTAATGTATAGTAAATCTACTACTGTGCAATAAAACAATTTAATTTAGTAACGAAATCATCTGCAAAATCTCGAATAAGTGACGTGAATGAAATTTCACTTGTGGAAAAAGTTAATGAAGCAAATTCTTCAATCAAACCATCAATTGTAAATTCAACCTTTAAAATAGTGAAATTATGTATTTTGTATAATTGCGAAATTATTAATTGTAAATAAGGTTTATATAGTCAATTTTTTTATTTTTTCATTTCAATTATAAGTTACTGTCCCTAATTTTATTTTTTATTCTAAGACCAGTGGTTCCCAAACGTTTCCTACCATAGACTACTTGTCAAAAAAAAATGTGTGTAAACCACATAATTTTTTATAAAAATCATCTTAATACTGAACACGTCACTAAGGTAATATTTTTATTTTTTTGTTATACATTCCTCCTTAAATCGAAAATTTTACATTCATTTTGACATGGTAGCTTCAATGCCGTAATTAAAAAATTATTAATTTCAAACATACTTGTGGCGAAGTACCAGTGTCCAATCTAACGTATGCGAGATCCTTCCACCGAGGGATCTCGACGAAATTTTTTCTAAAATGGAGGCTTTAATTTACTAAATTGAGCATTACAAAAACTCTTGAATATCAACGAATTTGATTGTTAAATTTAAAATGTCAACTCAAGAGTCTTAGAAAGGTGGATAGGGTTATATGACATTATAATTCGTTCACAAAATTTTTTAAGGGCCATTTTTTATTTTTGGAGTGGCGATGAACTTTCTAGGTTCGGTTCCGGGAACTACAATTGAACTAAGTTAAATCGTTGCATAAATTAAATTTAGCACATGTGAAAATTATTCAGGTTATTCAGTATATTTTCACTTCATTTTGATTAAATGATGTTTACGTTCACTAATAATAATAAATGATCGATACTTAATAATATTCTAATTTAATATTATTGTTAAAAAAAAATTTATCTTCATTTTATTTAAAATTTTTCTTATGGACCACCAATCGTCCATGTGGACCACTTTGGGAACCACTTTGATGTCTAGATAGACATCTTAAAATTAATGAATATTTAGACATTCTGAAGATGTCCCTTTTTCCTAGAAATAATGTACAAGGGTCGAATTAATTTCAATGTACTGTTCATCATCGTTTCCCTAATTCTGGCCTCTTAGTTTTTCATTGGTCCGAGAAGGATATATATAATAGGGTGTTTTAATTTGGAAAATTTTGTCATTGGTAACAACTTTAGGCCACAAGTTGTGAAGTTTAAATCATGAACACATAATCAAAAAAAAATTTTTTCACCACGAATGAAGTGTCGCACGCAATTTTAATTTTGTATATAAAACACACCGGATTTTCTTTGATTTTTTATTTCCTTATTTAAAATGAAATAAAACATTAATTATTGTAATTTTTTGCTAATTGGTACTAAGAAAATAAAAATACCCTGCGGAACATTCATTAAAGGCTAAAATTACCTTTCTCCCGGTATTAAGTATTCTTGTCAACAACTTTATAACTTTTAACCTGAAGCTGTTGCAGTTTACTCACGTTGAAAGCTACAGTGATAACATTTCAGTTAGTTACCACCTTTTACCGATTGGTCAAAATATTTAACGCCCTAAATTACCACAAGAGTCAAAATATTATTGAAAAGTTACTGTATATTATCTAAACATAATAATTTATAAGACGCCAACTTCAATGAAAATGAAAATTGGACAAAAAATCCATAGAAATTTAAAGAAAGGAAAACAAGTTGACGAAAATATAATTAATGAATTGATTTTATTGACAATAAGGTATTTTTGAAAACATTTCAATTAAATTATTCATATTTCATTATAATGTTTTATTAACAATTACAATGTATAATCATTATTTTATAAAAACTTTGTTGTTTCGTATTACAACAATACAATAAGAGTTTTCTTGAATAATAATTAAAATATAACAAAATGTAAAACAAGTAATATAAAAAGTACATTAAACCAATTATTATTTATATTAGAGAATTGGCACCCAATGTTTCATGGATTGTGGATGGATATCCTTTAACAATAAATCAATTTAAATACTTGGAAAAAGTTATTGTTGGTTCGACGGCTGATATAGATAAGAAAAAAGTAGAATCAAAAACAAAGAAGACTCCAGACACTTTAGACGGGACAAAAACATATAATAATCTATTTGATGTTATTATAAACTTGGAAATTTCTGATGAAATTTGTTTCGATCGAGGTAAAAATTTGAATAATCATAATATATTTGACATTTCATCATCATTTATTACACGGAACAATATTATAGATTTTTTCGGATAATAAATAAAAGGTAAAGTTTGCGTCAGATAGTCTCAATGGGCTTATATTGTATTACGCTTTTTAGATCTTGTATGTGTTAATTTATGATATTAATTTTTTGATATAAAACCTCTCCTTAAAAAAACTATCTAAAACATTATTTAATAATTATTGATTGATAGACTTACCTATGTTACTTATGAAATTATTTATATAAATATTTCCGATCAGACTGAAAAAAACAAAAATTGAAGTATGTACTGATTATTTTGTATTTTTTTATGGTGATATATAACCTCCGGGCGGTTGGTAAATATTTATTTGTTTGTATATTTTTGATTTAATTATCTGTTTTTGACCATTTGTTACATTTGAACTTTAAATTTAATTAATTTTATAGTTTAACATGTTTTATAATATTTAGTTGCTGAATATAATGAAGACAAAACACTAAATTCTGAAACAATTAGTGACAAATTACACAAGCGTAATATATTGGATAAAAATCAAGTTCAACAAAGGTTTATTTTTGATATGCCTTTTATTGAATATAGCATTATCATTATAATAATTATTATAATAGAATGTAGTATTACTTGTAACTATTGTTATCAAGTATTTAAAATTAGAA
This sequence comes from Intoshia linei, assembly GCA_001642005.1. Lineage (NCBI taxonomy): Eukaryota > Metazoa > Orthonectida > Rhopaluridae > Intoshia > Intoshia linei. The sequence continues at coordinate 19,380 of LWCA01000368.1, read as the reverse complement.
AAAAATATTAAAAAGAGTTATGATCAAGGTATGGTCCGGTCAATAAAATTCCCGTTTAAAATAGGTACTTAAACATGCCCTTATCGTACTTGTTTGTTCGTAATACCAAAGTTCAAATAACCAATATACAATTAAAAAATTGATATTAAATTAACGTTATTAATAGTTAGTAGTTAATTTTCATTGTAATCAAATTACTAGAAATTTTACTAATTATCAACCGGTCACGTTAATTTTGATTATACTTCAACTTACCGAGTTCAATTCATAGTATACATATGTATTCATTTTATTGTCTACAAACTCATTCTAATTTTGGATTGATTGTATTTAGAAAATTGTAATGCCCATAAAACTTCCATTGTTTTCTTGTTCGGACAGATACGTGGCATACCCCAGGTTATGATGATGAGTTTCTTATTTAACTATAATTAATCATATCAAAAATATTAAAGTATATATTATTATGTATTAATATATGAATATAAACAAGTTTTGAATTATTACATCAGTCAAAATAATATTTTAAATTTCTTTACAATTTTTATAAATTAAATATCATTAGATTAAATTATTTTGAAAATTCATGGCCAAAATTGGAACAATATATTGTAAAAAACAATAGATCAAAGTTGATTACAATATCATCGGAAAAGCATATTAATAATGTCTACGTAGATTGTATTAAAATACTTGAAGCAATTATGGAATCTGTAATATATAACCGTCCGTTTGGAGATTTAGTCATTTTACTGTTTCAGTCAAAGTTAATAATTTTGTCTAATTTTAAAATTTAAAAATTTTTCGATATCTAAAGCAGTGTTTGTGGGACATTGGAAATTTGATGGAGTCTACGCCTTTTTGGTGGGCCTAGACAATATTAAGAATTTATAGGATTATGAAAACTTTAAATTAATTTATTGTCATTAAATTATTATTAGATGTTTATATAGAAAATATTTCATCCAATAATTATAGTCATTTCTTTTGGTTAAATAAATCATTTTAAAATAGAGAAAAATATACGTTTTGAAAAGATCAAAGTTAAAGATTTTTCATTGTGGCTGACACAACCTTTTCTTGTGAACTTATTAAATGTAAAAATCAAAGACCATTGAGATCTGTCTATAATATATAATTCTCATCTTTTTTGAATCATTTAAATGAAAAAATTTTATTTTTGCATGATTATATTATGCTGATTTATTTTTTTTTTTAAACGGATTTTTGGAATTTATTTACTTGAAATACTCCATGAACGTTAACGTTATGAAATATCCCTACATACTACAGTACAGCCGAAATAATTATTGATAAGAAATATTATTTACTCATTGAAAGTAGATACTGAATATACCACCATATTTAAAAGGAAATTACCGGTACAATTTTATTTTTTATGGAATTTAAGGTATTTTTAACAATTTTTAGGATTGTACGGTTTCGACTTTATTTTAAGATAATACACTCATTCTGTCTAATAAATTAAAAAAATCAAATCACAAAATTGTTTTTAAAATTGTTTTTAAAATTGTTTACACAAATCTTGACAAAATAAAACAAAATAATTGGAATTTAATTCATTTTAAATTAAAATATAATATGAAATAACCGATCAGTGGTGAAAAAAGTTTGGGAACCACTCTTTTAAAGGATTGATATTAGTGAATAGTAGCATTTTTAAGTAAGATTTTATTGTTCAATTAATTTTTTTGATTTAATTTAAAAAGAAAATTTTTGTTGACATACTTTTGACGCTATATGTATATTAAACGGTACCCAACATGTGTGTGTGTATTACACACTGGGTAACCATTTTTGAAATGGAATGTTAGTCTACAGAATGAATGAATGAATTTTCAAACGGAAGTTAAATATACTCTAGCTTTTTGCATTCATGTTGCTCGACTTTTTGTCGAGAGAGATTGCGAAATTTTCAAATTGTTCAAAATTTCATTTTTAAAATAGAATTTAGAATCAATTTTTTTAAACTGCATAATTTAGCAAAAAGAAAGCGTAATTGAAGAAATGGACACTGAAATAGAGGATCAAAATATTGAAGTTCTAAATGATAGTACGGATAATACTGAAAAAAATGAAAATACAGACATTGCCGAAAGTCAACAAGCAGAACCAGTCAAAATTGATGCTTATAAAAAAGGTAATTTATAAAATTACTATTAATTAATATACTGCAATTATATATTAGCTTGTTTATTATTATATATTATAAATTAACTACATAGTTTATAACTCAAAAGATGGATATAATATAAATAAAAAAAAGATGGTTTTAATTTTAAATAATGATACATTTAGGTAAGGATAAAATAAAAAGTCTGCAAAAAAATTCTGCCAAAAATTCTCTTAAAAAATCAAGAAGTAATTATACTACAGTATAAATTTTACGTCTAGTTCTGTTACTAGGGTGTATTATGATAACTCGAAACCTTGTTAGTGAAAATAAATTTGCCAATTATATTACATATATCATGTATAAACAATTTCACAGTATAAATTTTAACTTTTATTGTCTATAGGTGGACAAGCTCCCTATAATTATAAATTATTTTAATTTAAATCGATAATGTACTTAGCTTCTTACTTCTCTTACTCTATTCAGTTTTATAGCGATTACCAGTTAAATACATTATATTCGAAACGCGTATTTACAATAATAAGTCGTATTTTAAAGTTTATCGAATAATTTAATAAATATGGGCTAATCTAACAAAAAACTACTTAATGGATGGATACATCAATCTAGAGAAACTACCCAGTTAAAGGCCATCGAAAATGAAAAATAGCCCTTAATAAAATTTTCTTAAACCATGAGTAATGTCATATAGACTCTAGCAACCTCTCTAAGACTATTAAATTGACCTATTGAATTTTTGAAAATCAAACGAGTTGGAGAATTTAAAAAAATATATACGCTGATACGGATTTTAAAATCATAAACATTACCATAAATTTAAATTTAAAAAAATTATATTTTCAGGGCCCAAAATCACCCGTCTTTTTTTAATAAAAACAGCCCTAGAATTTCAACAAATTTACAGGTTGTACAGTTGTATCCTGTTAACACACACAGAAATTTTCAATCCGAATAAGTGACGACTTCACGGTCAAAAATGCATTTTAGTATTTATATATTTTTTTTTTGAAATATTTTATTAAAACAAAAAATGTGAAATAATCAACGGTCCGAAAATTCAAAAAAAAGAGATTATTCTGATAGAGATTAGTCCAGTTGATATAAATACAAAAGCTACAAAATACAGATGGTACAGTTGTATCCTGTTAACACACACAGAAATTTTCAATCCGAATAAGTGACGACTTCACGGTCAAAAAAGTACTTTAATATGCATTTTTTTATATTGAAACTATTTTATTAAAACCAAAAATTTGAAATAATTAATGGTATAAATAAACAATTAAAAAAAAGATTAAATATCTGATAGAGCTTATTCCATTTGATATAAATACAAAATTTCAACCCCAGGAAATTAAAAAAATCGGATAACAATTTTTTTTAAAATTCTTTACACAAATGTTAACAAAATAAATTTAACGTGGAATTAAATTAAAAGATAATGTGATATGATGGTTCCACCTGACACAAATTTGGGAATCACTTTTTTAAAGGCTATATAATAGTGAATAGTAGGATTTTTAAATTAGATTTTTAACGTGAATTTATTTTTTAAGTATAATAAAAATGTGCATTCGGCAGAGCTAGGTCCTGTTTATATGTAGTACATAACAGTGAACCTAGTCCAATATATTATACATTTATGCATTTAAATTTTCAAATTTTCAAATATAGGCCCTTCTGCAAAGAAGAAAAAAGGGAAAAATCTCACTCCAGAAACTACACAAGAAGAGATTATATTCATTCCAAAAGGCCCTGCGCCAGGAGATTTGGATTGGTCATTTGTTGATAAAAGTCAAATGGAAGTCGTAATAATTTTCAATTTTATATAATTTAGTACTATAAACATCTGATGCGTACCTTACAAATAATTTACTCAGTGATTCTGAAATATGGGTTAGTTTGAAGTTTTTAAGTGCATTTAATTATTTATCAAAATTTATATAAATTTACTATTTTATTACATTAGACCAGTGTTTCTTAACCTTTTTTACGTCAGGGCGCACCTCAAATTTTGATAAGATTTGAAAAAACATCGATATTCAAAAATGTGCAAAGACAAAAAACGATCAAAATATAAAATTACATTGTATAATAATACAAAAATACTTTATATTTGGTGACTTAAATTTAGTAAAGAACATTTGATGTATGATGAAATGTTGATATTTTTGGTGTTTTCCATAGTATTTAATGTATAAGTTATATTAAAATATTTAAATATAGTAAATCTTAAAATTTTCATTAAAGAATTGTGAATGTAAAACTTTAACACTAATTTTAAAAAATTTATAAAATAAAGTCAGATTTCTGTACGGCGCACTGGTTAAGAATCACTGCATTAGACCAATAAAAGCTGAACATTTTAAAGAAAGTATGAATTAGAATAATTTAATTATAGATCAGCGTTTCCCAACGACGTCCATTCTTTAGAGCGGTGACTCCCGATGGAAATAGTGCACGGCCCCTCATTTCATTATTTCATTTTTTTGGACCCCTATAAAAACATGAAATATGAAACATTAATGAAAAAATTGAATTTCTTTTTTGTCATAACTTATGGTAAAATCGTTTTTTTCAAAAAAATATTGGAAAAAAGGGATATTTCCCTTAAACGTTGCTAAAATTGGATTTTTGTTTTGTGTTTGGATAAAGAGATTTTTCTGATAAAATTTGATAAAATCGTGTTTTTCAAAAAAATATTGGTAAAAGTCAATTTTCATTTGAGAGTTTAAAACGGTATTTTTTATTAAATTTTATTAATAATGGGATAAAGTGGAATTTTTGAAATATTAATTTACCGGTCGTTTAGGCTTTGGCATAAATTCTCAACATCTGGCAAATCTGTAATAAATATTAAAAATTCTCCAATAAAAATAAACAAAAGTTGATAAAATTTGTTTTTATATTTTATTTACATATGTAATTCTAACGAACCCCAGGAATATAATTTTGAACCCCAAAGGGTTCAGGGACCCAAATTGGGAACCGCTGCTCTATAGTTATATCCATTTGAGCGATAAATCTGTGACTCTAAGACTTATACTCTAAGACCTATGATATAATCATTGATTTTACTGATTAACCATATTATTGATTTTTTCTAAAATTTGGTGAAAAAATCAATGATTAATTATCAAAATCGATGATTATATCGTTTTAAGATGTATCAATCTAACAATACATTGCTTAAATGCATGTCCCTTAACTGAATGTTCGGCCAACAGCTGGTTCGCATTGTTTTCTACCATTCTGTAAATAAATTTAAATAAAAACAAATTGAGAACTACCACGTTAAATTTTATTTTAATTTACCATATTTTATCTTTCAGTCAAAACATTTAGTAGAAGTCTACCAGTTAGAAGAAAAAAGTTTATAAAAGGTTCTTTGTCAATTCATAATCAGAATGAATAGGGCAAAAATGATAAAATTTTCCCCTTAACATAGACACTATAATATAACCAATAATTAATTATACTCGTTAGAAATATGCTGATTTGTTATTAAACCATATTAATGATACAATGAATAACTACGCAAATTCAATGAAGACAAATTTACAATGCCTTCGAGAAGAAAATTATTGCATTATTAATTACATATTTAATATTAGGTATAATGAATATAATATAATTTTTTTCATCGTAATTATTTTTTATTTAGAAATATGTTTATTCAAAATTTGAACAAAGAAGATGCACAACAAGATTTACTCGCAGAATGGCAACGAGTAATTTATCATATCCAATATATATCATTTTACAATCAATTAATGTACATTTACAATTAACTATCAATTAGTTCCGAAACATGTATGAATCCTATAGAAAAACACAAATTATAAGTCGGTTTTTTTACAGACTAAGATAAAAATGAACTCATAATTTTGCTTATTCACGGTTAAAAACCCAAATTACTTTTTTTAAAATAAAAAAATTAAGAATCCCTGTCTTTTAAAAATTAAAAACACATATACAAATTGTCTACAAATTAAAAATTAATTTGTACAGTCAAAATCTCATTTAACGAATTTTTTGTTTAACGAATATTTCATTTAACGAACGTCGAAATTTTATTTTCTATATAAATGCCTAAATATCTGGTATTTAACGAATTTCTGATAAACGAACGTGTAAATTCAATAATATTTTATTTTTTAGTAGTTTTTAGGAGTTTTTTAAATGTTGTTATGGTTATATGGCTTTAATTTAAATATTAGATCGACTCTGTAATGAAGTCATAGAATCTTTATATACATGTATAATAAAAAGTTTAATTATTTGTACATATTAAATGTAATTTTGATAAATTTAAGGCATGTGTGCAGCTGCCCATTTCTAATATTTTCGTTAAATTCATTTAACGAATATGCCATTTTAACATTTTTCATTTTCGTTAAATGAGATTTTGACTGTATTAGTACTATAATTATAATTATAATACTATTTTTCTAAGTAAATGCAATGTAATAAATTTAATATGAAATTAGTTCTTCAGGATCAAATCCAGAAATTACCCATTATTTTGAAAAATGAGAAAATTATTACATTATGTATTACTTGTAATACAAATTTAACGCCTTCATGGTCAAAATGCACTTTAATATTTATTATTTTTGTATTTTCAAATTATTGCGATAGCATTGTAAATAAAAAATGTTAATTGAATTTTAACTGATTATTTAAAGGTTCTAAAGTTTTAAAAAAAATTTACGGATAAATTCAGAAATCTATACATTTCTAGTGCAAAATTAATTTTAATGTACAATATTATTTGTATATTATAATTGATGATTGGCACCAAATTTTTTGAATTTTTGAATTAAATTCTGATGAAAAGTGAAAATTTAAATTTTATTTATTACTTCCACAATTTCTCCTATAATCATACATTTTTGCAGATTAAAAAATTATTTAAAAACTCTTCGAATTTTTCAATTAAAAAAAATTAGAGTAATATAGGTTATTGACCCTGAAATGTTCAATTTCTCATATTGAAATTTTCTATATAAATCACTCTCTAAAAACTTTATTTGAAACTGAGTTCTCTTAAATTCTAGATCGCTTTATTTTTAAAAAAAATTTAATTAAACGTAAAACACAAATACACTTAATTTTATTCAAGTAAATTATACATTTATTGCACACAAAACCTAAAATTGAAAATTTGCCCATCCGTGAAATCTACCCCTGACTGATACAAAAAAACAGACAAGCTAGTGTATATTAAAAAAAATATTAAAAAAATTTTGAAATTCTCAATAGAAAAAATGTATAGGCCTAATAAAGAATTGCCTTTAGAATTGAATTCAGAGCCGTTTTAAGGCATGGGCAATATGGGCTGTAGCCCAGGGCCCCTCATTAAAAAAGGCCCCCAAATTAATAAAAGTAATTACATTTATATCTTAAAAAGAGGCCCTCAAATTAATAAAAGTACTTTACATTTATATCTTAAGAATCAGTTTATAAGTTTTGAAGTTTATTGAAGTTTGAACTTTTTCTAAACTAAAAATAATTAAGAATGAACTTCGAAATTGCTTAACTCAACCTTGTTTGAATGCACTCTCCTTAATGTCAATTGAGAATGATATCAGTTTTGATAATATCATATCTGATTTCTCTCAGAAAAAAGTGAGAAAACAACATTTGTCAAGAATTGTCAAGAATTTTTTGTGACTGCATGGTGCATATTTTCAAATGAAACAGTAAACTTTGTTTATTAATTAATGTAAGTAGGTTTTTGTAAAATAAATAAAAATTACTAGAAACCTACATAATATCTTTTAATGCTTTTATTAATACGCAATGAAATAAAACTCTAAGTCTCCAACCAAAGGTCTAAAGGTCAGTCTAAACAAAGGACCTAATTTTTTTTATCGCTTCGTTCAAAATTTTAAAGGGCCAAAGAAGTGGCTTAAGACGGCTCTGATTGCATTATTTTTATTTAAAATAATAATTTAGGAATTTAATGATTTACCAGAATATATCGCATTCGATATTGAAGGAAAATCAGAATTACACTGCAGATTGGAAGAATTACAAGATAAATTATGGACATTGAGTGATTCTTCAAAATTGTTTATGGAAAAAGAAAAAAACGAAATTAAAGATAATACTTGGTTATATGATAGAATTGGATTTGTAACCAATATTTTTTTGCAAATTTTACAAATTGAACTATCTAAATCTGAAGATGTTTGTAAAATTTTGACAGACTATTATCGTAATGTTGCTAATCTTGATAAAACTGACTTGGAAAATTGTATTGAGTTTGGAAGAATACCATTAATAGCGGTAATATATAACTGTTTATAGAAATTTTTAATTGATATTAGTAAGTTAACAATCATTGTTTATAGGTTTAGGGTAATTTACTTTATCAACCTTTTAAAGATTAAAATTCTTTATAAATTTTAATCTTTGTATAGATTGATATGGTGAATGTTGAAAGTTCAGCTAAATTAGACAGACTTGTTAGTGAATCTTTAGAATCACAGAGTCCTGGAAGTGTTAATGCTTCATTGACCCGTAGTGCTGGATCGATTAGCAGTAAAAAAGAAAGTAAAGAAGAAAAGAAGCTAAACAATTCATTTGATTCACATATATCCAACTTGTTTATCTAATTTATCACCTTTATGATAGTTCTTTTAGAATTCCATTGATACCGCGTAATCAAAATATTTCTATTGATTCAGGAACAAAAACTGCTAATAAAGACGCTTCTAAGCCAAACAACAAAAATGACTCAAATTCAAGTTATGAATGTGATGAAGAACGTCTAGTTCACGAAGCTTCCAGTTTAGCGATATCAAGTCTAGAGAAATTGGTAATTTTATCTGAGAAATTTAATCTCTGAAATTCATCTCAGAAACACAGAAATGGTAAAACAGACTAATTAAATATCAATTGACACTAATTTTTGTTAATATCAACAGCAGCGATATTGCCGTTACAATACATTGCAATGTAATGTTTACTTGTACGTGAGGTAAACAAATGTCTGGATAAATAATGGGATAGATGATGAGAATTTAAAATTAAATTAAATTTACGAGTCTGATTTACCTGGGATGCGGCCTGATATTGACCAAACTTTTTAAATATTCATGCATTCTACTTTAAATTGATTTTAATAGATATTTAATGCAATGATTCAAATTAACAAACAGAAAGATATTGAATTTGAAAAGGAAAAAGAAAGAAATTTAGAAAAAGAAAAGAAAGCTATAAATGCTAATGCAAAGAATACTCAAAATCCTGGTAACCCTAAATCTAAAAAAAATAGATCACCTTCACCTAAAAAAAGCTCGAATGCAGTAATTGTAGATAACGCTGAAGAAGAATTAAAACGTAAATTAAATACCAACTAAAAAGTTGTAATATATAGCAGTGGTTCTCGATTGGGTATAAAATTATATGACTGATATATACAAAAAATTTTTTTCAACTTTTGTTTATTTTTATAGGAGAATTTTTAATATTTATTACAGAGTTGTCAAATGTTGGGAATTTATCTCAAAACCTCGACTTCTACATTATTATTTCAAAAATCCCACTTTTACCTATATTTTTTGAAAAATCCACTTAATCAAACCACAAAATAAAAAATCACATTTTATCAAATCTTATGAGCAACAACTTCTTAATTCCAAACCCTAAAAAAAATGAAAAAATCCAATTTATCAACCCTTAAAGCAAAACTTGCTTTTTTTTAATATTTTTTTCAAAAACACCATTTTACCAAATCTTATGAGAAAACCTTTAATTTGCTTAGATTCAAAAAAAAATATTTTGAAACGGGGTCTGTACACTATTTAAAATTCCGTACTATTTGAATGGGGAACCACTGATGTATAGCCTATATTATCGACATTTCGATTAACAGATTTTCATTTTTCAAAACAATAGCTACTTTCCAAGCCATGTTAAAAGGTGCCCCGTAATTTTTGTATCAAAGTATAGCATTTCATTGTTAATTTACTAATTGTTAGAATGATTTTTTCCATAAAAAATCTACTTTTAGGATTATTGAACAAAATTAGATTAAAAAATTGATTAAAAAAGTTTGAAAAAGTGAATTTGTCAATTTATAATGTCTTAATAATAATTATAATTTATTTTTTTAGAGTTAGAAGAATCCGATAAGAAATTTCAACAACTTATGATGTATAATGAGAAAAATAGAAATGAATATGTATTTGCCCTACATGAACAATGTAATATTTTATTTTTTAAAAATAAAATTTTCCTTAAAATTTTAAAAAACATAGATTTTGGGACGCGTCAAAAATCATTAATATGGTCGTATAACTAAATCTCAGAAAGTTGAATTTTCACAAACAAAACCTTAGATTACCCCTTTTTTTTAAAAATAAAAGAGTTAGAATTAAAAGAACCTCAATTTTGGAGTTTGTAAATAATTTTAATTTGCAAGAACTTATAGTTTACATTACAATACTTTTAAATTTTAATGTATTTTATGATAGAAATGGAATTTTTTGGAATAAAAATTGAAATTTGATACAGCCACGAGGATGGGGGTCCCCGGTGTATGAAATACGATTTATAAATTGAATCAACTTTAGTAAACTCATTCAAACAATTATGTGAAGTGGTCAAGATTGTATCTAAAAATATGATTAAGGATTTAAAAAATAAAATGAACAATCTTTGCAGCGATATGGAAGATTGGATTTCTAACCGATATTTGCTTCAAATGAAAACGTAATTTAATTATTGTATTAATCATTTTTATTTAATTTTTAGAATTGACAACGTTATTCATCTCTTTAAACTGCATATTGAAATTCCCAAAAAAATTGATAATTTTGTGATTTTAAAACAAGACAATTTTTTAATAGATACAGTAATGCATTAATTTAATAATTTTACTAACAACATATAATATAATATACATAAATGATACATATTTATAACAAATAATAATTTTAATTATTATTTGTAATTGTACTATTAATTTAACTACTGCTAATAATAATTATTTTTAAATAATTGTTATAACTCGATCAAAATATATTATAATCATACATGCCGAATTGACGTTGCCGATATATCTAACAAAATATTTTTTATACTAGTACCTGTTGGAGGATTCTACGCCAATGAATACTTATCTAAAACAATGAAGTCATTTTTTATAGCAAATTTAATTTTCAGCAATTGATTCCTTTATGGTCAAAATCGAAATTAATTAGTGTGACCATTGTTAACGCATAAATAATAATAATATAAAAACTGAAAATGAAAAAGAAAAAGAAATTGATAAACTAAAAACAAAAATTTATGAAAAATCAAATGATATGAAAGAAATTAGTGATAAATTGTTAAATGTAACTGAAAAGTTGACAAAGTCTATATTAAAAAATTTTGAATTTTCTCAGTCTACCAAAAAACTTAAATTTCAGATATTGCAACAAAAAAAATTTTGTTTAAACAAAAAGAAGAAAACGTTACGAATCAAAACAAAATATCTAAATTAGAAGAAAATTTGAAAAAATGTCAATTTCAATCATTGGAATGTGGAAATGACCAACTTAAAGTGAAATTAAATGTCTTGGAAAAAAGTTATCGGAAAAGAATGTGGAATACAACAAATTGAAAAATAATGTTAAATGTGACAAAGATATTGAAGAAAGTTTAAAAAATCAAATTTATCAATATGATACTAAAATTAAGGAAATTCAATCACAATTATTATCAAATGTATCTATATATTGTATACGTAGAAAATACGACTATGGAACATTTGATTGTGTATAAGCCAACCCTGTATAAATTGAAAAATTTTCTGAATTTTAATTTTTTATCGGTAATAATTGTACATCATTACTGAGTAAAAGTAAAAGTCGACATATCAGAAAATGAGAAGGGATACAACCATAATGTACGTAGTACGTACTGATAGTGACGTGAACTCGTCGTTCCGTAATGGGATATAAAAGTGATTGGTTTGGTACAATTTGAAAATGAAATTTTTTAATGTAATATTAAATTTTTAGTCAAAATCTTTTAAAAAGGTGATTAAAATTCAACAACAAAATATCAATGTAGATAATCATTCCATGAACCTGATGGACGCTTCTCAATTATCTAATTTATATAAAAATGTAATTTAATTTGAATTTTAAATCAAGTTGTAATCATATTTAATTTTTCAAAACTCTATTTATTTAGCTTAGTGAATACTCTACAGACGGATATTTCCCTATAAAATCTTTCATCAAAAATTTAAAGGAATTATGTCATGATTCCTTAGCTACTAATATATTTCCATTGATTTGGCTCGAAATTGAACCAGAAAAGGTATTTTATATATAATTACAATCTCATAATAATTAACTATGTTATCATCCTGATTATTAACCACCAGTGATGCTCGACTGGTGTTGTGTGAAATACTACAGTATTGCATTTTTCCCTGGGAAAATTATACATTTTTGAAGCGGTCACTTTTGAGAACAACCACTGTACTTTAAAATTTGTTAGCCTCTTGCATGATAATCAGGTTTCTGTGTATATCACCTTAATCTGTGAAAAATTATAAATATATATACATTTAATGGCTGCCATCTATTATAATTATAATAATAATTAATTTTAATATAATTTTTAGATTGACGCAATGATTTATCAATTAGCAATGGGAAGATCCCACATAAACTGGAGAACATTTTTTATTTCTTTAATTAATCCATTCCCATATCCTACACAAAAAGACTTATTGAATGCCCTCAATATATTTAAAGTAATTGATCAACGAAATTTAGGATACATAAGCAGACAGCAATATGAACATGTAAGTTTTATTTAAAAATTTAAATTTCGATTTATATGTAATTAGGGCCGTGGAGAGCCAGCATCTGACCCGGCCAGATGAAAATTGTAGACCCTATAGAAAATTTTGTTTAGAAAATATTTGAAAAATATTGGTTGATAATATAGTAAAGATTATTTTTCACCGGGAATGTGTAAATTTTTGTATTTATATTAACTGGAATAAGTTCTATCAGAATAGTTTTTTTTTTAATTATCAGACCTTTAATTTATTTCACATTTTTTGTTTTAATAAAATATTTCTAAAAAAATATATGAAAACTAAACTGCTTTTTTGACCATGAAGGCGTCACTTGTTCATGTTGAAATTTTTTGTCTGTGTTAACAGGATATAACTGTACCACCTGTAATTTTTTTAAATTATAGGGTTGTTTTGATTAAAAAAAAAGGGTAATTTGTGGTTTTGGCCGTGAAGATATATTTTTTTATATTTTTGCTAACACCCCCAGAAAAAACTGTAATTGAAATGTGAACTTTATAAAATTCTAAGACTGGTAGTTATTGAAATAAACGAGAACACACACACAAACGCACAAACAAATATTGCGTAGAATATTATATAAGTAAGGATAAATATATTTTATTAATGGAAATCTAAAAATTTTGTTCGTCATTTGATTAAAATGTTAAAATCATTTCGTTAAATTTTTTAGCTAAAACAACATACAAGAGTATTTCATTTTTTTAAGAGAATTATTGGTTATAATATAAATATAACTTATATCGGTAAATTCTTGAAACAAATTGAGAACCACATAATATAGGTAATTTTACAGGTTTAATAAATATGCCATTGTTTATATTAAATTATAATTCTTTATTATAGAGATGGGATTTAAAAAAATATGTGTGAATTTTTGGTTTAAGTGTGGATTATAAAAAAGGTTGAGAACTACTGATGTATACCAGGGGTTCTAAACCTACTTTTAGAATTGCCCCTCCATGCTTCATAAACAAGTTGTTAGTTACTCAATTTTTAAAGAATCGAGCCCTTGGGTGCAATTCGCCTGCCGTTGATAACCCCTGATCTATACTAGTGTATTCAATTTTTGTAATAAGTACTAAATTTTACTGAGTATTTAGTTTTACTTTTATTGAATTTCAAAACTCGATAGTTGATTGAATAAGATCATTTTTGAGAATTGGGTCACTTAGATTTTGAATTTGTTTATACAGTTATCATATGTAGTTTGTGAATAAATAAAATTTAAATATATTTGTAGTAAATGAAGAAATCTATCAATTTTTTTTAAATTGATATTTTTTTAATCTTTTTAGTTTTTTACTTAGTTTTATTGAATTTATAAAAATTCTAGATTGAACAGTGTACAATGAACACACTAGTGAATAGTCTATACCTTGTTTAATTAAACTTAAATCGATCGTTTATTGTCTAAAAAGTAGAAATAACAGTTGGAAATGGCATCATAAAAATGAAAATTTTTCAACATTACTATTAATAAATTAAAATAGGAGGTCCCTCGTCATTGGAGAGCCTAATCCATCGCCACGGTCCTGGATGTAGTTATATAATAATATTAAAAATCATTTATCATAATGAAAATATAAAAGTACTAGCATTAAATGTTTTTTGTCAGAATTTGGTGGGTATGGGTATCCAATTCAAAATTATAAAGTTTTATAAAAACCTGTCTAATTTGTCATTATTTTAATTATTAATTAGTTTATATAAAATTTTGTTAACGAGGAATTTTTTTTAAGCCTTCTTCGTTAATGATGTGGGTTTATTTTTCAATTACATCAATTCTGTAACGAAGACATTTAGGATTAGACAATTAGAATCAAAATTTGTTTTTCTAAATATTGTAACTTTTTTTAGGTTGAATTATGGTTTACTAATAACAATGTGGACGTTGCGATGACTCAGAGTAGTGATGCTAGTTTTAATGAATACAGTGATTATTTAATGAATAATAACCGTATTAATAACATTAAACCACTTTTATTTGACATATTTGCCAACCAATACTATCAATATCAACGCCTTTATTACACAGATATGGTAATTTTTACATACATGTATAATGAGTGTACTAATTAGGACAAATAATATTACAAAATGGTTATTTTTTATATCAACACTTTCCTAACCTTTCTCACAGGCACCTTTTCACTTACTGGGTTTAGACTGTCTGATATATACAGTTTTACACTGAATGTTGAAATTAGGATGGAACCGTACCACAAAAATATTACTATATAAATCTGATTAAATCAAATTTAATAATCTGTTTAAACCCCAAACAAGGCATTATCAATGCAATGAATTGAAATATCACGTGACTAATGTAGTTTTTTACACAATTATCAATAATTTCTTGATAATGTTGGTTTAATCACAAATAACATTTAGGTTGCTTTTTATGTAATAATTTGAGATGTTTACGTAATATAATGATTACTTGAATTAACGCCTCTGCTCTGATTATAATGGATGCGTGTATTATATTAATTATATGAATTATTTAGCTATTATATTTTGCATCATCACCAAACACACAACAAGGATTTTTACGTGCACTGGCAGTGGTTTCCGGAAATGAAGCACCTTATAAATCTTTTAAAATGTACTTTCAAATTATAAATATTTTCAGTTGATATTGTCAGTTTTTAAAGTTATAAAGAGTTTTTGAGTTAAAAAAATAACCCAAAGTCCATTTTTTAATTGTCCTGCGACAAGTAACAATTAATTCAAATGTAAATAGCATCTTAAAGTAACCGTTATATATTATTTCAAGCTTTCTGTACCACTGTATTTATTTACCTACCTTACTTAAATTTTTTTGAAATAAATTTTTATGGACAGACCCACCAAAAATATTACGGATATATGTATAAGTGAAACATCACAAAACGATAAAAGCAAAAATTTGTACGATTTTGTTATTGAAGAAGAAATTGATCCTGATGCTGGATATAACAAGATCAATGCACTTCAAATGTATCACGTAATAATTATAAATTTAAATAAATGGTTTCCTATGATTTGGTATAATTCTGCAGTTTCAATTTGGAACTCCAAATTATGTGGTCCTAATTTTTGATCGTCTTTTTTTATTTTGATTGACTGTTTAAAAATGATGCATTTAAATTTAGGCAATAAATCACAAAAACATTGTACAGACTGGAGTTGAAACATTTGATGAAATTTCTACCATAAACGATATGTTGACGCTGGTTTGAACGTCAAAATTAATTTTCATTGGTAATTTAGAAAAGTCTCAACGCATTTGTTAAAGAATTTGGCAATAGTGCCGATTCCATTGAATTTTCAACACTTTATGAAACTGATTATTTTAACAATATTATTCAGCATTGCAATCAATATCAACATATAGTAATTTAACCATTTTATTATCAAATTAATATCTTTAGGATTTGAACCAATATTTACAAACGGATTCGCCTAGCACTCGGCCAGATTAAATATGAAATAATCCATGCAAACTATTGTTATTTTGATAAATAAATAAATTTCAATTGATAATTTTATATTTTATAAATTCGTAACCATAGATTCTCATCTGTAGTAAAATAAATTTGAAAAGTGTTAGAGCAAAATTTTGAAATTTATATTTGTTGTACCTCAAATTAAATTTAATTAAAATGATGAAAATGGAAGAAGCAGTTGATGAAAGGTATGTGAATGAAGAGTATAAGATTTGGAAAAAGAATACACCATTTTTGTACGATCTTGTAATTACACATGCATTGGAATGGCCGAGTTTGACGACTCAGTGGCTTCCAGATATTTCTAGGTTTGGAGATATTTTTAATGAAAGTTGGTTACCGTAAATTTAGACCAGAGGGTCAAGATTTCGCTACACATCGAGTCATTTTAGGAACTCACACGTAACATTTTTAATTTGAATACATTTAAAATGTTATTTTTAGAGCAGATGAATGTAATCATTTAATTATCGCTACAGTTCAAACGCCGCGAGATGATGTCAAATATGATACTGGGACGTATGATAACGACAGTAATTAAAATATTAACTTTTTTACCAAAAATTTAGATTTTGGAGGATTTAGTTCTCCATCAGGAAAAGTTGAAGTAGAAATAAAGATACCTCATGACGGTGAAGTTAATAGAGCAAGATATATGCCACAAAACCCCGTAATTATTGCTACCAAAACACCTACAAAAGATGTATTGTTGTTTGACTACACAAAACACCCCTCAAAGCCAGAAAGTAACATTTGCCGACCCGATTTAAGATTAGTTGGTCACTCAAAAGAAGGGTATATTAATTTTTCATTTATTTTTTAATTTTGATTAGGTATGGTTTGTCTTGGAATAATTCAATTCAAGGAACTTTACTTAGTGCCTCGGACGATCACGTAAATTATTATTATTTTTTATTTTTAAATTCAAACGTAGACTGTTTGCATGTGGAATGTTTTGGGTACGCCGAGTGAAAATAATAGATTAGAAGCTCTCAGTACCTATTGTGGTCATAATTCAGTTGTAGAAGATGTATCTTGGCATATTTTACATGACAGTCTTTTTGCTTCGGTTGGAGACGATCACAGATTAATGATATGGGATACCAGGTCCAATAGTTATACCAGACCTAGTCATGACGTCGAAGCTCACGCTGCCGAAGTTAATTGTATATCTTTCAATCCATTCTCCGAGTTTATATTAGCCACTGGGTCAGCAGATAAGGTAATTTGTTGTTTGGTTGCATTTTGTCTGCTTTTAATTTTATTAATTATATATTTTAGACTGTTGCACTCTGGGATTTGAGAAATTTAAAGGTGAAATTACATTCATTTGAATCACATCGGGATGAAATATTTCAAGTTAATTGGTCGCCACATAATGAAACTATTTTGGCTTCGAGTGGTACTGATCGACGTCTTCATATATGGGATTTAAGGTTTTTTATGGGGATCATTTTATATATTATTTTAGTCGAATTGGGGATGATCAATCTACTGAAGATTCGGATGACGGACCTTCAGAACTTTTGGTAGTGAATTGTTTTAAATTATTGGTATCAATATTTTAGTTTATACACGGAGGCCATACAGCCAAAATATCTGATTTTGCATGGAATCCTAATGAGCCATGGCTCATTAACTCAGTTTCTGAAGACAATATTATTCATATATGGAAAATTGTAAGGGAAATTTAATTTTAATTTATACATTATTAGGCTGAAAATATTTATAAGGACGATGACGATGGTAATCAAGGAAATAATGGGAAAATGGTGTGATGCGTTTATTAAATATACATTTTATAAAACTCTTTTTTTGACATGAGCTAGGTCGTATTTTCCTCTTATACATTTAAGTTTCACTGTTGGTACGTCATTTAATCGACCACCTTCTATAAGCACTGTTGAATGTTCTTGTAAGTTATGACCTTCGCCTGGAACGTATGCTATTGTTTCCTTTCCACTGCTCAATCGAACTTTGACGCATTTTCTATTGGCAGAATTAGGTTTAATTGGTTTCTTTATAATGTTTCGTATCACTACACCTTTAATTTGGGATTGCTGGTTCATTAGTCGATTCACTCTCTTGATTTCAATTTGTTTTCCACGTCTAAAGAGAGTCGTCAGCCTTTTTGTTTCCTTATCGTCGAGAAATGGAGCACATGCAACAACTTCTTTTCCATGAAGTGACACTAAATTAATACATTAATTATATGGCTCTCCAACTTTTATATCTCTAGATTATTATACGAACATGGCATATATCGTTTAAATTATTAATACATACAGCTAAACTACACAATACATTTCTGCAATAATTTCGTATGTTCTGTATAAATTGTGACTTCTTCGTATTTTTAAGCAATAAACAGTTTTTTAAAAAATCAAATTGATAAATTATAGCATATATTACTATCTTTGTAGTGATATATCGCTATCATACTAATCGAGATTCGAATATATTATTTTAATATAACTCACTTGTGATGTCTAACTGGCAGTGGTTATAGTCATATAATTGTATTCTGCGTGGCTAGGTTCGAATCGAGATTTCGACATCTTTTTATTTAAGATAAACTTATCAGAGTTCTTATCTGCCAATCGTTATAATCTTATACACAATATTAAATGTGAAGTTTTTATATTATTAATACCGTCAGACTTGTTGATAGTGAACATTTGGTTCTGAATTTTTTTAATGTTCACTATGAAAAAACAATAAAAATGACAGTGAAATGCAAATAATGAACATTATTAATCATGAATCTAAGTTTATTTTCTATATAATCAGTAGAGTCGGCATTTTATAGCACTAAAAATTCGATGATAATGCTAATTTTATTAACTTTATACAATTGTGAGCCTGTAATTTTGCACGAAATTATAAATGCTAGAAAG
>LWCA01000738.1:0-19399 GCA_001642005.1 Intoshia linei | reverse complement strand
TTAAACTTTCGTCTTGAAAACGTTTTAATATTCTAAATTTAAATTTTTCTGAATTGCATTAATATTTTTCAAAGATTGAATCATCAATTTCATTTGTGCCACAGTGGCATTTTTATTCAAATCAGTACAGAATCGATCCATAGCTATTCCGCCAGCTAGGTTTCTCATTAATTTAGCTCTTAAATCATCCTATAATTTATCTGGATGATGAGAGAACATTATATCAATATAGTCATCAAAATTTTGTATCTATAAATCGGGATCAACAAGATCGCCTTTTTGGTATATAATAAAATTTCTTTTGGTTTGTTTATCATTTTATCCATTCTCGCGCAACTTGAGAGAAAGCAAGATTATTTTGTAGCGTTTATAAGTTTAATCACAGGTTTAAAATAATCTTGAGTGTATGTACTAGTGCGATCACCATAATAGAGTATTAAATAAAGATATGTTGTTATTGCACTACACTAACCTCTATGATTTTAGTTTTTTATATTATTGCAAAAACATCGGACTACTCGGCGATTTAAAATTACCCGTTTTAATTTGAAATTAACTTTATTTTAAGTATTAATTATTAACAAATTTGTAAATTTATTATAATTTTTAAAATGATTAACACTGTCATTTAATAATTAATCATCAATATACTTAACTGACGCCATTTCACGAAGGTAATGGACTCTGTGCATTCCACGTTTGGCCACACGTTCGTTTGTTAGATCAACATTCAATGGAGGTATTGAGGAATAATTATTTTTTTTAAGAAACATAGACAACAATTGCATCTTTTTGATAGATTACATGTTGGTACACCCCTGATATAATATGATATATTTATATATATAGATATATAAATCTATATTAACTTTGACTTTGCAAACTTTGAAAGCTTATTTTATCAAGATGAAACTAAGTTCGAACGACCATAAGATTGCAGTGCGTCTCTAAATTGTTATTGACTTTGAAAAATATTTACTTGTTCATCTATACAACTTATATTCTGATTATTTTCCAATATCTGAAATATTTTCAAATAAGACTTCGGAAGCTTATATAAAATTGCTGTTGAAACAAATTCCTCACATTGATTTCAATTCCAATTCAATTAATTATATTGTTTTACCAAAAAAAGAATTGATTTATAAATCTTGTGCTTATCATTATTATACATTTCTGGATGTTATGATTTTAAAACAACTGGTTATAGATTTACTTTCCGCCATTAAATTTAATCGAATCGAGTTAAATATTTTAAGGTGTTTTGTACTTACCGTTTATTATCTTGATTTATATAATAGTATTTGATTTAAATATGGTGATAACTCGAAAAATTGAAGTGATTGAAAAAAATATTATGCCAGGTTAATCAGTGTATTAAACTTGTAGCTAACTATATTTCTTACATTCGATAAAAAACCTGGCATAGCAGTGTTATTAATGATAAACTACAGTTGTGTCAAAGATTTACTCAATGATATCATTATGTAATCAAGGAAATATGTACATACCTATTTAGTTAAGAATCTCCAACTATATTTAACAACACTTGACTAATAGGTTTAATCCATAAGCCTCGAAGCACTAAAATCATAACTATTATTTGAGTTTTATTACTAAATATTTATTGATTTTGACATTATTGCAAAATATAATGACATCTATAACTCTAATTTATTTAATGCAGTGTAAAATACAAAATATTAACTGCAATTATCTGAATTCAGCATTTTGACGACATGATAATTTAGCAAATGTATATAAAATCCAATAAGAATTATCACGAACTATGTGAAAAATGTATCTTAATCGATATATAAATAATGTACGTTAAAATAAATATCTAAACATTTTTAATAAGTATTAATCAATAATATATTTAAATCCACTCCATTTGCACAACAAGTTGACATCGACAATATATTGCACAAGCAACATTATGGGTAATATTTAAATATCTTTTATTTATAATGTACATCGGATCTCCGACATTATCGTCTCTTTCTCACCAGTTGAGTAGTTGCATTCAGTCATAGTTAGTATTGAAGAGAAGAAAGCAATTGTAACACGTGATCCATGTTGTTTTTGCATTAACACTGCCCAAATTCCGATGTTAGAAGCATCTACTTGAACAATAGTGTCACTATATGGATCAAATGTTGAAATTATCACGTATTTACCTATGGCAGCTTTAATTTGTTCAAATGATGTTTGACATCGGCTATCCCAGTTAAATGTAGAATCTTTTCTTGTTAAGGAATACAAATGTTCACATATTATTGAAAAGTTGTTTACAAATTTGGTATAGTAGTTACACATACCTAAAAAACTACGTATTTCATGGACCGTAGTAAGTGGTTTCATTTTCAATAAACACAAAACTTTATCGGGATCAACTTGGACACCTTTATCTGATAAAACATGTTCCAATATTTTAATGCTTGTTTGAGAGAGTAAACATTTATCAGTGTTAAGTACAATATTATATTTTTTTATTCGCTGCAATACGTCTTTGAGTATTTCATCGTGACGTCGGGTTGAATTAGCATGTATCAATATGTCGTCAAGCATACATTCTACGCCCGGTATCTTGTCTAAAATGCTATTCATAATTCGTTGAAACGCAACCGGGGCTGACGCTAAACCGAAAGGTAGTCTCTTATAATGAAATAGACCCATAGGCGTTATAAAAGTTGTCAAATAACGTGATTTTTCACTAAGGTTCACCTGATGGTAGGCTTGTTTCAAGTCAATTTTTGAAAATATTTTACTGCCATGAGTATTATTTAGTATGGTTTCAGTTGTCGGTGAGGGATACTGGTCAATAACAATATTTTTGTTCAATTCTCTTAGATTGACACACAATTGGATCTCTCTAGATTTTTTGTGTACATGAACAAGAGCATTTATCCATTCACATTTATCAACTTTTTCTATAATATCAGACGCTTCTAGTTCATGTAATTTGTCAATGATTTTGCCAATTACCGCATGGGGATATCTACGAGGCTTGCTCACATACGGTACGTTAGTATTTTTCAATTTTATTTCAACTTCAAAATTACAAATTTTATTCATAAAAAGAGACTGATTAGTGGTACTATCAACTGGTTTCAAAACATTACTCATGTTCGCACACACTGGTTTAATTGAAATATCAGCTTTATTTTGGGATAGATTCATTATTCGAAAAATTTACACTTTTCAGCAAAAATTGTTTTTTAGAATTTATATTTTTTGGAATATTTATAACATCTTGCGATATTGCTCATAGACTCAGATCCATCGATGGAAAACTTGATTATGCTAAATTTTAAACGCTTACCTATCAAATCAATGTTTTTTATGAGTTGTAAAAATGATAAATTGTAACTTTTAAATTTAATTTGACTTTCAAAAATGGTAGCTTTACCACTCAAAGGTTGAACAGTATTGATTTAGAACGCGCTGTTTGTTTCATTTTTCATCGGAAAAAACTGGCTGAGAATGTGTAATTTTTAACTGTTATAATATCTGGGACTGTCAGTGTTCTAAATAAATTTTTATACAGACACACATCTTAGTAACTTTCACGTTATATTGGTAAATATGTAATAAATGTTTATTATAAAACTAAAACGTATTTACTATAAATATTTAAATATGATAATTATGTTAATAATAAAACTATGAAATTTTGATATCTCCTACTGATATAAACTATAATAATATCAAATATTTAGTTAAATCCTGTGGTGAATTACATGAAAATTTTAAAAAGGGAGACATTACTACAACAATTATAGTCTTAATTGTAATCATTATCTTAATTGCCATTTCTTTGATCAAAATTTATTACGAAAGTGCAATTATTCAATTTTTTAATACCGAAAAATTTAACTTTAAAAAGAAGAAGCTAGATTTGATAAAAAACACTTATATAAGTACATATAGAAACCCAAAACTAACAATTGCTACCGAACTACGCAATAAACATCTTAAAAAAATCAGAGAACATCGTACAATCTAATGTTTATAATTATGTTTAATATTAATAAACCATTGATACCCAGGGCAGTGGAGAACCGGCAGTAGACCGGGCAAGATGGAAATTGTAGGCCCTAAATTTTTTTTTGAAATTGGACCTTTATACATTGCTTAATCGATCGTTCATTATGTAAAAATTAAAAATAACCGTTGGAAATTTCATGGGTTATCGAAATTTTGGTGTACTTAAGAAATTTTCCACCATTACCTATTAATAAATTAAAAAAGTAGGTCCCTCATGATTGTAGGCCCAGTTTATTTACAAAAATAAAATAAAGAGAGAAATGATAGTAATTATTTCTAATTAAAGCCATATAATTTAATAATATAACTTGTGAAAAGCTGTTTTAATTTAACATATTAATTAAGTGTTATTGAGTAACACACATAAATTCAATTTTACATATGTAAAGGATTACATTCGTACATATAATAACTTTTTTAATGGTTTTCATTATCACAAAAGTTTAACGTTGTTAAAACATATCATCATAAAATGAACACCATGTATTACAGTGTAATATAACCTTGGGTATTTTGAACTTTAAAGAATAAAATTTTTCTAATTGAAATTTGTGTCGCCAAGTAAAACTGGTTGGAAAACACTGCTTTATATGGTAAACGCGTTACCCACCAACATCTGAAAACGTTACAGAGAAACTGGTGGGTACCCTACTATGCGAATTATTATTTAATGGATTATTTAAGGAAATGGAGTAGATTCAACAAATTTATTGATGAAAATGCAGTATTTCAATTACAAGCAATTAAATATGATTGATAAATTAGCACAAAATTTCTCTTAACACTTTAAAAGCATTA
Organism: Intoshia linei; assembly: GCA_001642005.1. NCBI lineage: Eukaryota > Metazoa > Orthonectida > Rhopaluridae > Intoshia > Intoshia linei. The sequence continues at coordinate 14,551 of LWCA01000738.1, read as the reverse complement.
TCCAATGAATGTTCATTTTTTGTCACAATAACTTGAGAATCGTAATTAACAATTTTTTTGAGTCTATTGGGATTAATGTCATCGCCTACTGCGATTACATAAATATCAGCAATTTGATCTAATGGAGTAAGTGGATGACGGTGATAGTGATCAAAATTGGAATTCATGCCATCTGTAATGACAAAAACTATTTTTGAACTTTTTGGTCGATGTTCAGCTTCTTCCATAAATTGATGAATTGTGGCATGAAACTCATCATACCTATCAATATGGTTGTGATGGTTGTATTTTGCAGATGGAGTGTATGGGTGTAACATGTATTCCATGCTATTGAGTATGGAAGTTTGATTTTGAAATTTATCAAAATTATAATTTATTAATGCAATCTCACCGTAAATTCCGTATGCTAAACGGGAGGTTCTATCGTCTAATGGTAGCATATATATAAATCTTTTCAAAAATCTTCTGATTATGTTAATTTTAGAACGTTTTGCATTAGCCAACATTGACATGTCAGTTAATATTAACACGTCTGTTTTTGCTTTGCAATCTAAAAATAAATTTTTATGCATGTAATAATACATATATTGTATGTCATTCCTACTCAACAAATTAAATGCATAATCAAAATATAGTCAGACCTCTAAATACCGCCATTTTGTTATTTCAATATTTATGACAGTATTGAGAGTTTGGCATTACTGAGAGTATAACGTTGTATCGCATAGATCGTGGATACGGTTACTATGTATTAATAAGCAATCATATAGAAAAATAATAAAATATAGTGGCGGTATTGAGAGGTCTGATTGTTACTGTTTTAAGTCAAAATCGCTACAAACTATCAAATATAATAGTTTACAGGCAGATACGCTGCGAAACTGGTATAGACCGAAAAAATAGATGCCTTTTACGCTCTAGCTTCAAAATTTAAAATGAATTACTATTGCTGCATTCTTTACCACTAAAACCAGCATCACATTTACAATAAAAATAATTTGATTTATCCATGCAATGACCATTTCCAGAACAATCTTGATTATAGCAATTGTTATAATCTAAAAATTAAAAAGAATTAGCCATTCCATAATATTATATAATTCACTAGGTTGACTGTTATGTATTACGTACAAACAGCAGCTAGCTGTGCCAAGGACACATTTTTATTATACCAAAAAACTAAATTCACGTTGAAAATCTACCTTAAAAATCATACTATTAACTATTATTTATCCTTTAAAGGAGTGGTTCCCAAATTTGTTTTAGGTTTTAGGTAGAACCATCATATCACATTACTTTTTAATTTAAACTGAATTATATTCCATCTTAATTTTTTTTGTTAATATTGCGTAAAGAATTTTAAAAACAATTGTTATCCCATTTTTTTAATTTATTAGACAGTAAATGTGTATAATAATAAAAATAAAGTAAAAACAGTTTAATTTATTAGACAGAATGAGTTGTATAATCTTAACAATAAAGTAAAAACACTCACCTAAAAATTGTCATAAATAGGATAAATTCCAGAAAAAATAAAATTATAAAAACCTATTTTGTCATTTTCAATGTGATGATTAGGGCAAGCAAAAGTTAATAAAGTTAATTTTTGATATGTTAATTAGTTTCCAATTTAAAACATGGTGGTAACAAAATTATCCATATTAATTGACTAATTAAAAAATTTTTAGGTTAATAAAGTTACAATTTGAAATATTTAATTGTTACACGTGCATTTTATTTTGAATTTTACTGATTACGATTTGTTATAAAAGTAATATTATGTTACTTTTTGTACTATTGATATATAAGTATGCCAAAAAATCCAAAATCGAAACAGGAAAAAATCAGCAATATTCTAAAACTTTATCCAACTAAATTTAAAATGATTGACAACAATTTATTTTGTTTAAGATACAATTCAAATGTCTCGTTTGATAAATTACATTATGTACAGGTACATAGGGGTTCATCAAAACAGAAATCTTTAAATACTGTTATTCCTATACGAAAATACTTAAAAGTTAAGAATGATTTTGCATTGGAAGTGTTAGAAGCTTTTTTGTCAGCAGACATACCATTATATAAATAAATTTGAATTAGTTAAAATAATTATTAATGGTATACCAGGAAATGGTGTCATCATACAACGAGCAAGGAAGGCAGTATCTGTAGTTACATTATATGATGAATTAATCCAACTCAATTGTTATACATCTATAATAGATGTGATTAAATTGGCAAAAGACTCATTTAACATTAATAAAGCATTTGAAACATTACAAAATTTAAAATTTGTTCCAGATCCATGCAAAATACTTCATTACATAGAAAAAAGGTTGAAAACCAATGACATTACAAATATAATAATGGCTTTGGATAAATCTAACCCTCGTTCACTGTACAGTAAATTAAGAAATGGACCATTAACATCTAATGGTATAAAGAAGTTTTAGTATGTTGAATAAACTCTTAACTAAAAGAAATTTTGCACATGACAATATAAAGAAATATTTAATATTGTATCATAATAAAGTATAAAATAATACTTTGTCTTATTTGTATGACTTTCCACGTAATAGTCACTTTTGTTAATCGATGAAGCATGAATTTTACAGAAAACAGTTTATAAATTTTTTATAGGTTAATAAAGTTACAAATTTTTTTTGAAATTGTAGAATTAATATTTACAATTTTTATTTTAATCAAAATATTTTAAAAAAAATTGGTTGATAATATATTAAGAATTATTTTTTATTGGGAATGCGTAGATTTCTCGGGTTGAACTTTGTAATTTATATCAACTGGAATAAGCTCTATCAGAATAATCTTTTTTTTAATTTTCGGTCAGTTAATTATTTCACATATTTTGTTTTAATAAAATATTTCGAAAAAACATATATATGAATACTAAAATGCTTTTTTAACCGTGAAGTCGTCATTTACTCGGATTGAAATTTTTTGTGTGTGTTAACAGGATACAACTGTACCACCGGTAAATTTTTTTAAATTTTAGGCCTGTTTTCATTAAAGAAAGGTAATTTGGGGTTTTCGCCCTGAAGATATAATTTTTTTAAATTCTCCAACTCGTTTGATTTTCAAAAAGATGGAAACTGGGATTTTTAACCCGTAAGATGTGAAATTGGGAGGTTGAAATTAAATTTGCGAACACCCCTGAAAAAAACTGTAATTGAAATGTGGACTTTATAAAATTCTAAGACGGGTAGTCATTTAAATAAAGCTGGACACACACAAACAAAAATCACGCAGCATAATATATAAGTTAGGATATCTAAAGTTTATAAATGCCCGAATTATTACTATCCATTTTCAGGTTCATTAGCCATTGGTGTGGAAAACATACATTATTTGCATACACCCTGTGTGGCAGATCCAATGCTAATATGTGGCAGCTTGTCTGACATGTATGACTATGTCCTTTCCTTATTTATATAATATGCTTTGTTTGTCTATGTGTTATCGTTTATTTCAATAACTATCAGTCTTAGAATTTTATAAAATCCACATTTCTATTACAGTTTTTTCCGATATACTTAAAAAAATAAATTTAAACCTCCCAAACTCACATCTTACGGGTCAAAAAACACAATTGTCCTTTTTTTTGAAAATCAAATAAGTTCGAGAATTAAAAAAAATATATCTTCAGGGCCATAACCCAAAATTACCATTTTTTTTTTAATGAAAACAGCCCTAGAATTTAAAAAAAAATAAGGATGGTATAGTTGTATCCTGTTAACACACACCAAAAATTTCAATCTGAATAAGTGACGTAAAAAAGAATAGTAGGATTTTTAAGTTAGATTTTCAACATGAATTTATTTTTTTGGTAGAATAAAAATGTGCCCTCGGCAGAGCTAGGTGATGTTTGTACGTAGTACAAAACAGTCAACCTAATTTATTGTATAAAATATATTACCATCACAATACATGAAAGATAATTTTTCTGTAATATACTTTAAATCACTCCTCTCACTGACAGCGTACATATGATTTTGATACGGATAGCTGACAACCGATTTAATGAAACTAGAAGGCAAATTATGACCGACGTATATTATGTTTATATCTACATTCGCAATTTTCAAATGTATACAAGTTCTGATAATGTTCATATCATAGTGAATAACGTTTTTTGTATTCTCGGGAACTGTATGACGCGAATTAAATCTGTGATTGTCATGTGTATGATGATTACCATGTTTCATTGCATAACTTGATGTTATGGTTTCTTTTATTTTGGATTCATCAGTTAATAATATTAATAGATGCTGTTTTCTTTCATGGGGTTTAATTAAAAACATTGTTTCAGCAAATTCTAGAGCCTTATCCAATGCAGCGAAGAGTTTTTCTGGTCCATTATACTTTTTTTTTAACGGGTCAATCAGATTTATTGCATGAATCACATCTTCCATTCTTTTGAATTTTGACAAATCAAATTCTTTGATAGGATTTTCGCCAGTTGAAAAAGTAATTAAGCCTATGCGTGTTTTTTGAGTAAAATCTTTCTCATCGATAGCTCCGATTGTTTGTAATTGATTTTCTAATGATAATATCATACCATCAAAATTTTCTGAATCTGATACTTCCAGTATTATTATTATATCCTTTTTTGGAGAACATGCTAAATAGTTGTAATTTTAAACAATTTTATTTTTTATTTATGCAATTCATTAAAACTTAATGTATATGTTTATTTTGGTGCGTTTTATTATTTAAATTTAAAAGATACATGGTTTATCAAGTTCAAATACAATGTTTTCCTACGAAAAAAATAGAATTTGGGGTAAAGTTTTTTACATATTTCATAATTAAATAATATATTATTTATATACTGATTTAAATTACATCGTTCACAGTGCTTTCCAGAAAACCCCTCGCGACATATGCACTTATACTTATTTAGGTAATTGATGCATTCTGATCCATTTAAACATGGATTATCAATGCAATAATCGTGCTCTAAATAAATGAAATTAATAATATATTTATAATTCTTAATTTCTTACACTACCCGAATAAAAATATTCAACAGGCAACTACTATAGAGTCACGATTATTCGAAAAATTGAAAAACAAGTTTTTAAATAATTACGGTTAATTTAAAACCCATTAATCGATTACTAACTACCTAACAATCAAGTCATTGTTCATCGTAAAATATTTTAAAAATTGCCTTTACAAACCATCGATTTAAGAGATATCATTCTATCTTTTAAATTTTTCTTTTCAACCACAACGTGTTCATCAACAATGGACCCCAGAGTATATAAATAATCGTAATCCGAAAAAACGTTTACATTTTTAGAATTTTGAGCTACTGTAACCAGTATAATATAAACTGATGGTAACTGTTCTTTAAAGTGCCTAACTGCCTGCCAATCATATATTTGAGTATTGGAAAGACCATCTGAAAATATAATTAAAGCATTAGTACCAACGTTTTTTGATTCAGCATTTTTTTTAAACATTTTACATGCAGCACTAATGCTTGCGGCTACATTAGATTTTCCGCCTTTATAATTAAATGTCAACAAATCCAACGTATTCATTGTATTTGCATTTGAATTTAAATTTAATATTTGGGTATTATTATTTGAATAATACAGAATTCCAGCAATAGAGAAAGCGTCAATGTTAATATCAATGATTAGCTTTCGAGCCAAATACTCCTGCATTCTAAAATTTTGTAAACCAATACTTAATGATGAATCAATTGCTAATATGACATTGGCAGGGTTTTTACATGCTAAATTTTATCATTATTATTTATTTTTTATTAACATTACAATTTTCGCATAATTCTCCGCCAAATCCGGCCAAACATGTACAATGAAATTTTCCGAAAGAATTTGAGCATTTTCCACCGTTTTTACATGGCTTGGCTAGGCATGCGTCCGTTCCTACATTTTTTTAAATTAGGTATAAAATATTAATATAATAAAGTACATGTAATTAAGTTAATTATAATTATAGTTTATAATGTTGATATTTAGCCCTATAATACATGGTTTAACCAAATTAATTCATATAATCATTATCCATCATCAATAAACGTCAACATTATTAAATTTAATTTTTAAAGTGTAAGCCAAATAAAATTAACCAATAATGAATGTTAGATTATTACCTTAATATATTAAAATATTATTATAATAAAGTTATTGTTGAATTTAATGAATTGTTGTGAACCTATAAGCTGTCTTATCTAAGTTGTGATTTATATTTGTTAAATATAGAATAGATTTGACATTAATTATAATGTCACATTTTTATTAGCATCAGCAATTGTTTCCAACGTCAAAAATCTCCTAAAGTAAAGTGGCCAGAAACAATACGTACTATTAATTTTAGTTTATTTGGTGATAAATGTGAAGCCAAAACTACTTATCTATGATGACGAATAAAAATTTCCAGCTTAAAATGGGCTAACTATATTTTATCGTACTAAAAGTAGTACTTTTATTGCTTGGAAACAAAATATGTTTTTGATTAATTTTTGATTAGAAAAATAAACATTTAAGTTAAATTTAAATTTAAATTTAAAGTTTATTTACTTCGACAATGTACGACTTTTGAACAGTGCCAAAAGTCGTACTTCTAGTCGCACTACATTTTAAGTTAAAATTTATTCCAAATAAACTAAAAGTGATAGTAAGTATTTTTGTGGCCACTTTACCTTAAGAATAATATTGTCAAATTGAATTGTCTTGGAAACAGTTGATGTTGAAAATGAAAATGAATCATAATTACATCCAATATCCTTACAATTGAAGACGTATATAAATCAATTTAGTTGAAAATGTATGTATGTTTATTTGTCTGTTTGTTCCAGTTTATATATTTTTATAACAAATTTCATTTTCAGAAATTGAGTCCTTCAAGATCGAAAACTCCAATTATCCTCTTTTTTTAAATTCAAACGAGTCCTAGAATTATGCAAAATACACAATCTGAAAAAAATTTTAAATCATCAACATAATGATAAATTTCCATTTGAAAATTTTATATCTTCACGGCCAAAACCCCAGATTATTTTTTTTTAAAAAATGTAAATATTCCTAGAATTTAAAACTTACAGTTGATACAGTTATATCCAGTTGACACACACTAGTGATTGTGCCGGGAAAAAAACCGGGACAAAATTCCCGGGATTTTTACGATTTATGAGTTGTTACGAACTGGAACGCTATCATCAAGATTGTTAAAATTAAAGGAAGCCCTTATGACCCTTCAACTTACGTCAACACAAAATTAAAGAAATTTCTTTACTGCTTCTAATTTCGTTACAAAACGTAGAACGCGTTTAAAAGACGAATCTATCAATATTATGTGTTTTGAAAAATTTTTTCAACAATCTAAAATAAATAAATTTTTTTCTAATTAAATTTGTAAATTTCAATCTAGATTCGTGTTATTTAATTAATTAAATTTCTTTTTGTTTCTAAAATTAATTAAGGTCTCTAAAATCTTTATTTATTTATATGAATAAAAAATTTTTATTTTTTACGGGAAATTCTCGGAACCCGGGAAATCAGAATCACTAAAACAAACAAAAAAATTAAATCTGACAAGGCGACACCTTCGAGGTAAAATTTTATTATTGAATTTATTTTTTTATGGTACAATGAAAAATGTTCGCCGTCAGCAGAGCTATGTGCTGTTTGTACAAAGTAAATAACAGTGAACCGTCTTTATAATATTTTGTTAGGTGGTGATTTATGATAATGTGTATGATTTTAAAAACTATTGAAGAATTTATGTTTTAGGACATTTTTAATTTTCAAAAAAAAGGGTAATTTGTTGTTTTGGCTAGGAATGTGTATGTTTCTGAAGCTGAGATTTACGACAACATTAATGATTTTAAAATGCGCCCTAGTTGTAATTTTTTTTTTAATTTTTGGGATGATTTTATTTTCAAAAAAAATATAAATTGGGATTTTGACCCAGAAGGACTCACTTTAGGAAAATAAAAGAGAGATAAAAACATTACCCGCTAAAAACTGTGTTAGATATTGTGTTTTTTTAATTATAGAACTATTAATTTTTTAAATAAACGGTAACACGCAGACGTTAAAATTTATATACGAGTAAGTAAGTAATGACTAAAGCAAAGTCAATTCTGAAATGCAGACTGAAATCATAATTACCTTGACAAATTTTTTTAACGAATTGTTCCAGTTTAACTGCATTAAATTTGGCATTTGACTTGACACTATATTGATTAGACAAATTTGGATAACTTGCTAAATGCGACAATAAGTCCTTATCAACATAAGAACCAGCCGAAATGGTAATTATGTGTACTCCCGCCAATTTCAATCTATTTGCTGCAATGATTGTTTGAGACATTGATTCAAAATATGTATCAATATTTTTAATAAATCTTCCAGATTTATAATTACGACTGGAAGTACTTATAAAAATACACAAAGGACGAGCAGATTTTGGTATATTCGATTCACTCAGTACATTATTATTTATTTCATCCAAAACAAATTTATATGAAACCTTGATGGATGTGTCAGATAGTGCTTCTGTCTGAATAGACTCTATGATTGTCTTTGTATGAGAAAAATCATTTTCTTCGTTTATTTTATTTAATACAGCCACAGTTTCACGATTAAACGTTACAATTACAATTTTTTGATATTTGTAATTGAGGTTTAATTTTATTAATATATCTAAAATCATATCTTTGTATTCTTTTGAATTGTAGCTGTTGGGTAATATTTTGTCAATTACAAGGGTAATGTATATTTCATCTCTACAAAGCTTTACAGGTATACGAGGCTGAATGTTATAGTCACTGACTGAAGTGTCATTGTCGTGCGTGAATACGTAGAATTTAGGTCTTTGAGTCGTATCATATGATTGTTTCGTTTTATTGTAGTGATGATGGTGGTGTTCATGATGGTCTAAGTGTGGATCAGCACCTTCAAAAAAATCATTTGCGTTATGTTCATGCTCATGATGATTTACTGATGAAATATGATTCGTTGTAATATTATTTTCACTAAATACATATTCATTTGTACATGTGTCTGGAAGCTTTAAACTTTTCAGTGTTTTCAAATCGTCAAATGCTTTCAATAAATAAATCTGATTTTCATTTTTTGTGATTGTAAGTAATTGGTGATAGTCCACATCCTCTCCTATTCCAATTGCGTAAATCTAATTTTTTTTTATTAATTTTTATATTTTCATTTATAAAAATATGTATAACTAACCTTTAATATATTATACTAAGCTGTTTGGTATGTGACATCTGACATACTAACAGTAGCTAGCTTTACTTTTTATATATTTTTACATTTGATTACATTATATATGTTTATCAAATTTGATTTGATTTAACTTGGCAAAATACTAAACAGAATAACTACGAGATAATAAAAATTGAATAAATTTATAGTTAAAAACAGGAAATTTCAATTAATTATATAAAATGACATTCACGTCAAGAGATTGTGTAATAACCACAGTTAAACCTAATTTAAAATCTAGACCTAAAGTCTGGATATTTAAATTTTTAAATTATAAGAATTTAATATTGTTTATATATATTGAATATAATATATACATTTAAATTGAATAATTTCTTGTATAATTAATTGTAAATAGATGCAATTAATTAATTTTAATTGTAAATTCTAGAAAAGATTCAAAAATATTACTATAATTAATCAAGACAAGTATAGCATTAAATTAACGGAGTTTACCTGACCAAAAATACTAATCAGTTTTAAAATAAAAAAAGTTAACTAATAAGTAATTTTAATAGTTGGTTGATAGCAAATCATGAATTTAGTATCTATCACTGTATTTTTGCCTAAAACGTATTCTAAGTCAAATTTTAATTTATAGTAAATTATAGTGTGATAAATTGTTCAATTTATCAGCCTATAAATGTTTCTACTTTTGTGTTGCATTTGAGGTTAAAAAGTAACAACCTTTAACTTATTGTATGTAAAATTGAATATGTGTGTTAGTCTGTGTTACCGTTTAATTAAATAATTAAAAATCCTAGAATTAACAAAATCTTAATTTCTAATATAATTTTTCGAGAGTCAAATTTATTGCAAATTGATTTTGAGAAATTGAGTCCTTCAGGGTCAAAAAACCAAATTACCATTTTTAAAAATTAAAATCAATTTTACAAGTTTATAAAACATATACAATGCGCGACATAAGTCTTAGGTACCCTACAAATTCTCATTAAAAACCACTATAAAGTTAATAAGGCGAATCTTGAACTTGAAATTAAATATCAGACTAATTAAAGAATGATCTCATCAATATATAACCATGCTGATGTCATAAACTACTTATAAAAAGATACATTTTAATATGGTTTTATTTGCGATATTAAAAATATTGACGACATAAGTATTAGACACCTTGATAATTTCAATTAAAATTAATTAAATATCCATAAAAACGAAAAAGGTAATGAATTATTAATGATCTATAAATTAAAAATAACTATTTGTTTAGTAAATGACACGAATAAGTGAAAAAAATATAAAGCCTTGTTAATTCAAGGAAAACCCTTGCTTGACAGTATTAAAGGTTAAAATACACTTCAGCATTAGAAAAAAGCTCAGTTTAAAAACGGTGCAACGTGTGTTATATAGATTTGGATTATATGGAAGAATTGCAAGTTGAAAACCGTTTTAAAAGGTGTAAGTAAAAAATGGCATGAACGGCCCAATGGAAAAATATAACCTTCACTGATGAAAGTTGATTTAAATTATTTACAAAAGGAAGAGTATAAGTTTGAAAACGTAAAAAACAAAATTCTTATCAACGTAGATAAGTAGCAGTATTACAAATACCCAGTAAAATATGATTCGGGTAGTATTAGAGCAAATGGAAAAAGAGTATTAATAAAGTGTATAGGAGGAATCAAATGTCAAGAATACAGAGAATCCTTAGAAAAGCGAACGAATAATATTTTTGGATGAATTGAAAAAACATCAAGATTGTGAATCGTGTCAAACAGCAAAAACAACCCGTCCATTTATAAAATTTATATATATTTATTTATTAATATTAATATTATTATTAAGTTATATTATAATTATATATTTTAAGAATAAGGGGTAATCGTATAAAAAAATTGAATTTATGTAAACTTCCGGTTAAAATTATCTCATTGAAAAAAACATCTACCAACACCATAAATATTTCATATTTTATTATTATTGTGGAATATAATAAATATATAATATTCTGTTATCTTTATCGTAGATTAGGGTTTAAAAAACCACGGAGGGTTAAATTTTGATTTTTTTTAAAGTCAATTAATCTATTATTATATAATATATATCGCCAAAATAATCACACCCATGCTCTAGTCACTAAAGTCAAAATAACCCCTACCTAGGCAGTTCTGAATATGGTGATGCAAAATTAATATATCTTTTCATTTTACATTAAATAACATACCTTAACATGATTGTCCATCAAAATTTGCGACAAATGATTAATTTCATCATGATGTGCATAATCTCTACCGTCAGTTAAAAAAATGACGATTTTTTCACTGTGAGGATTATTTTTGGTCACATACAACCATTCGTCGAAATGATGATCATCATATTTATGATGATCATGTCTACTCTCGTGCTTTCCCAAATCAAAAACCTCTTGAACCTTTTTTAAAGCACTGGCAATATTAGTGAGACCTCCAGTATGATCCAATGTTTTGAGATCGTTTTTGAAATCTAAATATGTCATTGAATTGTACATCGTCAGAGGTATAGAAATTTGTCCACTTCTAGAGAATTGCACAACTGCTAATTTAATCATTACACTTTGTTGCAAATTTTTTGTTTTATTGTAATGATGATGGTGTAAATGCTCTTGATGGTCATTATAATTTGAATGAGTCCATTCAATTACTGGTAAAGTTTCTGTTATATTATAATAAAAACCCAAAATTTGGTTCCAATTGGACGTCTCACCAAATTTTTGATTTATTACTATGCTGGTACTACTATCGATAACAAAACATATTTCTATATCACAGTGCCCTACCACGTAGCCAAATAATAAAAATATCAATTTTATTGTATTCAAATTCATTCTGATTCAATGATTATGACTGTAAACGTAATATCATTTGTATTCAAAAATTGTTTTTAAATGACATTAAATGTCTGAAATAGTCATAATGTGTAATGAGATAACATATTATAACCGATAGCCTTAATTATAATCTCAACTTAACATTCATTTATCAGATTTAATTAAAAATCTAAAAAATAAAACGATAAATCCGATTATTCATGATTATAATTTTTTTATTTTCATAACCTAATTTTTATCAAATTAAATAAGATTATTTCAAATTCATCGTAGATTTAATGATTGATTTTTTCATAAAAAATAATGTATGATAAACTATGGCAGGGGTCCCACACTTTTTTCATGGCGGACCGGTAATAAAATATAAAATTTAAGACCATTAAAGCAAAATTTCTAGGCAAAATTATAAAAAATTGATAAAAAACGTAATAAATAGACTTCTACAATGCAACTTGTCTAAAATAGAAATTGTTATAGTGTAAAATTGATTCTAAAATTATTTATTATAATGATTTCAATGTAAATACAAATATTTGAGTATAGATGGCTCATTTATTTTGGTTTTTATGATATTAATTTTAAGTTTATAATAAACTTTATGCATAATTAATAACTTTTTGTATGAATTTCTATAACTACATTTAAGGGGGTAGTGTTTGCAATTTCTCGAGAAAAAATAAACTCATACTGTTAGTAATACAATAAAAATTTTTAATTATGGAAAAACTAAAAGTATTAACAGTTCCAAAATTGTTAATATTTTTGAAATAATGCAGGATACAATCTGGTATTAATTGGTTTTTGACTTTAAAATCTTAAATAAAATATCACAGTAAGATCAAAATGCGATTTATTTAACATTTTGTATCATTAGAACTTCCACATATACATATAGGAATATATCCAAGATTAAAGTCATTTTTGAGATTTTAATGGTGTACATTTAAATATTTTTATTTTTAAAACTTGTCTTTTCATCAAATGATATTTTCCACGATTAAATTTTATCGTAGAAATCTTTTTAATTATTTGTCTTATAATCTATTCAAATTAACGATTTACAAGATTAATGACACAATTTTGAGACACAATATATTTAATCGGGTAACTTGGTTTATGATTAGTCCATTGCACGTAATCAATTATAATTTCAACCCATCCGTGGCTATCATCATTTTTTAAATACACTGTTATATTGGGATTTTTTGATTGTTTTTTTATTGGCAGGTTCACCCAATGATTTTATCAAAGAATCTACGCGTATTAAGTGACGATGTAAACCAATTGTATAAGAATTTTTATAATTCACCATTTTGCCTTTTCTTTTTCTCACTTAAAATAGTCCTATAAATTTTCGTAGAACATAGAGGTTATCTTCAAGAGAAACAATCTAATACCAAATTTATTTGTGACAATTAAAAATTATTATTCTTTGAAAATTTATTTTTACATTCAAATAATAAACTATATTTTTGAAAATTTTTAAATATAGATTTTAAATTTAAAAATATTTAGAATTCTCGAAACAAGAATTCTCGAGAGCAAGCACTAGGGGGTAAATATTAACCGATTTCATTTTGTTTGAGGATAAATGCTTAAAATCAAAAAAGGCATCCACGTACAAAATGGATTTTTATAATAAAAAAAGTGGACACCCTACTATACATTTATATTACACTAGACAAAACTGAGAAATACATCTGCATAAAAATAATACCATCTTGTGGATAATCTAACGCTGATTTCAATGATATATTATATTTATAAATTTTAGTTCATATAACCCATTTATTAACACTTTTAATGTTGAAAAAAATATAACAAAGTTTCACTTCAATTCTAAAATTGACCAATTATATTATTCAAAATAATGTTTACATTAAAAAAGGTGAAGTTTTTTAAGTTTGAATATTTATTTATTAATTTAAAATACATGCGTGCGAAATAAACGAAACATATTATTATTGCTTTTTATGTGGTATATATTTGCTAAACATTAAAAAATAGTACTCTATAACTGATAAATGTAAAAATTTGATAATGCAAATATACAGTTTAATATACCAGAATCAACTTTGGAATCCCTCAAATCTATGTCAAACGTGCCATTCGTTTAATGTCTTTAATGAGATTTAAAACGATATTTGTGACATCTAGAATATGGAAACATTCAGAAAGTGCGAATGACTGCTATTTCTGTATTCTAAAAAGAAGAAAACAAAGCCTGAATAAATTAAGCCTTTACTCTTATCCGACCACCAAAAGTTCAACTTTACTAATTCCAATGGAAGTATATAATATAGTTTCATCATCCCAGCCATTATTATTTCAAGAAACAGTTGTTTCAATGTATACTGAGGAATATCCAAATCAACTAGTTATTATTACAGAAAAAAAATTAAATTTATTAATATATTTTTTTTAAATATCAATAGCTAAAAAT
>LWCA01000753.1:0-17011 GCA_001642005.1 Intoshia linei | reverse complement strand
AACGCTCCCCTGAAAAATTTTTCGACTACGTCGTATATATATTTAAAAATTGTGTTAATTAAAAAAAATATATTTATTACGGTCACTTTTTATATCAGTGGATCCCAAACTTACTATAAAAATATCCCCTTACAACCAAAAAATTTATCAACGCTCCACTCTATCCATCTAAAATCGTTTTTTTGGGTATACCATGTTTTTATAATCGCCCACAGCTGAAAACCGCCCCTAACTGAATTAATCGCCCACTTTGGGAACCCCGTATAGACGTTCAATGTCGTTTTTTATGAAATTGTAGGATGAATATTACATTTTGATTTTTAATTTTAATCCAAAAATTTGAAAAATAAGGGTTGATAATGCTTAGATTTTTGGGTTGAAATTTTGCATCTATATTAACTGGAATGAGATGTATCAGAATAATCTCATTTTTTAATTGTAGGACTGCTAATTTTTTCAATTTTTTTGTTTTAATAAATTATTTTGAAATTACAAAAATATATACAACAATATCTTTTTGACCGTGAAGGCGTAACTTTGTCAAATTTTTGATTTAAATTTTTGGAGTGAATTAACTGGATATAAATCAGCTGTAATTTTTTTAAAATTTTAGGACTATTTTTATTTTTTAAAACAAAGATCTGTGATTTCGATTGTGAAAATCCAATTTTGGGATTGCGATTGATGATAATGCTTAGTATTTTAAAAACTATCACAGCATGTATGTTTTATAAATTTTGGGGCTGATTTTGTTTTTAAAAAAAGGACAAATTTAGTTTTTGAACCTGAAGGACTCAATTTCGGAAAATTGATTTTGTGATACTGCATCACTGAAAAACTGTACTACACATTCGGTTTTTTAAATGTGAGCACTGAGTTAAATGTGAGTTCATTTTTTAAATAAACGGTCACAGACAATTACACAGATATTCAATTTTATATAAATAAAGTATGCATTATAAATTATAATGTAATACATTAACGCAGTGTTCCCAACCAATACGCCCATGCGTCCCATAAAAATGTATTTTTTAAAATGTTAAATGTAAATATAGCTAGAAGAAATATTTGATACCTTGAATGAAATTTCTAAAGATTTAATGGATGATGAAATGATCACCACCATAAAAATAAAATGTGGTAAATTATGGACTAATGAAAAAAAGCTTTGTTTGGTATCAACGATTTACGGAAATATATGCAATTTACCTGTTTTTAAGTTTAATTTATTATATTATTGTTTCTCTTAGCATAATTGTGAGGTGTTACCCATTGATTTTGATGAACATGTAAAAATCAAATATAGTCGATCTGCATGCAATTGCGGTAGATTTATGGAAGACAGGAATGAACCATACTCTTTTAAAGTATTTTTGACTATTTTTATCAATCATTTTACCATTTTACATTTCCCGTATTAATCTATATTCAGAGTGCGAATTATCATTTTTACGACAAATTAAACAAAATTTGTTGTCATAATTTAAAAGAGCATGATATTTTCTATAAAGATTGTTATTTTTCACCTGGCAAATTTGAAAACGATAGTCTTGACGAAAGTGATGAAATTAAACTCGATTTTAGTTTAAAAAAATTACCTGAAAAGTGTTTTAGTTTCGTCGACGATGAAATTGGTAATTTTATAATTGCAATTGTTTTATTTTGCTTTCTAGATATTCATCAACCTGCGTTTTTACTTGAATGTAATCGATTACAAAAATGGAATTTTAACAATGAAGGTTTTAAAATTACATATTTACAGACCGTTTTAATACATTTAATATTTGTTTTAGATTATTGTTTTATTGGATTTGAATATGAGTGTAAAAAAGGACATAGATTTATGCAGCCAATTTCTTCTTCTGTGGTATTTTACCAGTATTTTACATATAACATTAAATTTTAGAATAATGAAAACAAAACTCCTGAAATGCCATTATTTATCAAATGTATATTCCCTAAAATTAAGTAATATTTTACGTTTAGTTTTTTAATTTCTTGACTAGATTTTTTTTAAAGTTGATTTTGGGCCACGTGTTTACACGCTTCTAATTTGATTTTTTTAGGAATTGCCAATATGCTCAATTAATTAGAATTTTTATTCACTCAAATGTAAAATTACACATCAACCCTAAAATTCAAATTAAATCAATAATTTATTCTCCACAATACATTAATCTGAAGGAAATACTTGATATTGAAATTTCTGATGGATTGTGGGTTTTACGATTTCCGTAATAATTTAAACTATTGTCTCTACTTATATAATATGCTTTGTTTGGTGTGTGTGTTATCGTTTATTTCAATAACTACCAGTCTTAGAATTTTATAAGGTCCACATTTCAATGACAGCTTTTTACGGGGGTGTTAACAAAATACATTTCAAACTCACATCTTACCGGTCAAAAAGCCCAATTGTCCTTTTTTTTAAAATTAAATGAGTTCGAGAATTTAAAAATATATATACTCTGATACGGATTTTAAAATCATAAATTTAAATTTCAAAAAAATATCTTCAGGGCCAAAGCCCCAAATTTCCCTTTTTTATAATAAAAACAGCCCTAGAATTTAAAAAAAATTTCAGGTGGTACAGTTGTATCCTGTTAACACATACAAGAAATTTCAATCTGAATAAGTGACACGTTCACGCTCAAAAAAGCATTTTAGTATTCATATATATTTTTTCGAAATATTTTATTAAAATAAAAAATGTAAAATAATTAACTATCCGAAAATTAAATTAAATATTGATCCTACAATTTCAAAAAAAATGATTTTTCAATAATTTGTATTCATTAATATAGTACAGTATATTTCCGAATTCCTGGTTAACGGCTGAATTCCGTTAACTATTATAAATGTTTTTTTTTAGTTGATTTTAATTAATTATGTAACTTTTAATAGGTATGCTTACCCTGATGAATTAAAAAAAACAGCATGCTTGCCATTAAAAAACAAACTAAAATCTGAAACGATTGATATTTCCGAAAAAATGTTTTTAATGTCTGATTTAATAAATATTTAAATGTTATAATTTATGATTCGATATTTAAAAAATTGATTAATCCAACTCCTCTACCTTCAAATGTTATGAAACGCCATTTTGTAGAAAATCATTCAAGTTACGTTATACCGGGTTCGGCAATTTTTTTCATCTCGTGGGTCACTTTTTGATATAAAAAAATTATGCGGGTCACATTTATGAAAATTTCCTTGCTTTAATTTTAATTTTAATTTTGTATTTGTTTTTATTTCAATTTTAAATAATGAAAAACGGTTCTGGTATATCCAACAAAATATGATTCAGGGCGGTCTGAAAATTCAGTATTTATATAAATTAGCCAATTATAGTAGAAAATGTTTATTTTATGAATAATTACAAACAAATAGATTTTTGACGTCAGTAATATTAAAGCAGGATTAATTTTGATACATTTATTATTCCCAATAATAAAT
The DNA here is from genome assembly GCA_001642005.1 of Intoshia linei. Classification (NCBI taxonomy): domain Eukaryota; kingdom Metazoa; phylum Orthonectida; family Rhopaluridae; genus Intoshia; species Intoshia linei. The sequence continues at coordinate 13,555 of LWCA01000753.1, read as the reverse complement.
AATTTATAATACATTTTTATTAAAAAATGTTTCAAAAATTTAAACGAATAATTTACATATTTACTCAAAACTGGTTGGCACTTTTGTTCTAAACATACATTTTTGTAATTTTTTTATTAATTAACAAGTAATTGCGATGATCTTAATATTGCAAAATTCACTGGCTCTTTTTTTTTTAAATAGTAATTTGGGGTTTTAATGGTGAAAAAAGAAATCTCTGAGATTGAAATTAAACTAACGTATGCGGCGAAAAATTTGACATACATAATAATGTATAAGGTGTGTTTTTTAAATTTGTTTAAACAGTTTCCTTTCAAATTCTTAATAAAATAAAAAATAAGTGGTCTACTTTTACTAAAGTTTAATCTAACGGGCACCGAATTTTTAGATGAATTATTAATTTAAAATCAATGTAATCAACAAAACAAAATTTTAAATTAAATGATTGAAAATAATTGGATTTCTAGTTAAATACCAGATTACATCATAGTGTGACGATAAAATGACATTTTTGAAGCTTGCGAGTTGGTAAAATTGAAAAAAATTCGACACTTCCTCTGTTTTATATTTTGTCGATATTATACTTTATTAAATATTTTATATATTGATTATTTTTGATGATTAACAAAGTAATGGGATAAAATTTTACTCATTGAAAAAATGTTACAATTTGTATATTCAAAATTTTATATTTGTTTTGACAATACATATTAATTCAGTCTACAATATATATAATGTTAAAAATGTATACATTATATTTTAAAAATTGGTTACATATTCAATTATTAATTTTTTATATTTTTGATTTTTCTAAAATGACGATAAAATTAAAAATACCATACAATCATAAACACAATATAAAATGTAAATTGGGAATGTAAAATGTTATACATTGGATTTGATGTGCAGTCAATGAATCGTGGAATTACAAAGAAAGAATCTATTTTTGATGTAAGGCAATCTAAACCATGTTTAGTAAGTATTACGGTGATGTTTCTTCATTTATAACTAAATATATACCGCATGTTGATTTAGTGTTACATTCATTATGTCGGGTATACTAAAGCAGTTCAATGAGAAAATAATGTAATGTAGAATGTTAACCAAATGAATGAGACGAGACAATGATTTAATATTTCTGTAATCGACTAAATTTAGTATTTTCATTTGGGTAAAATTATATCATTATAAAATCCGATAAGAAACTGTGATAACCAAGTGTTGATAGGTATGTATAACATTCTGTTGGCCAGATGCGAGTAACGCGTAAGTAAGTGCGTTATAATATATTTCACGAACGCATTATGAGTCTTTTTTTTTTGATGATGACAAAATTATTCATTGCGTTTATTTTTAAATTTTAAAGTAAAGAAAACTGAAAAGTAAAGGTAACATAAAAGTAATTTTTTTACAAATAAATTTTTTGATAACTCGGTTATGATTCATCACATATCATACGTTTTTCTGTTAAATTAAATGTTTTACAAATAATTGGTAAAGCATCGATCGATACATTATTAGAGTATTACCGGTCCAAAAATATCAGACTAAATTTTCATCCATTATACACAAATAATCGATGGTGCATAACTTGCTTCGGATTTGGATGGAAAATTTTATCGATTGGATTTCCATAAGTTTTATTAGTTGATGAACCTATTTTAAATTTTATTATTTTTTTGATATATTTTGTTTATTTTCGTTATTACAACTATAATTGACCAAGTATTTTAAAATATTTTACCAAAATTAAATGTGCATTTTAGAATGAGATTAAACAAACACCAGAAAAATGGTCAAGAAAATTCGGAAACTGACGAAAGTTTGTCAAATATTAATTGGCTCGCAAAATCTTCAATTTCAAACATGTGCTTACCGTTAATATCAAATCCCCTCGACACTTGCAATGAAGAAACTTTATATAAGAGACCCAATTTATCTTATATGCAAATTATATGGCTAGCTTTATATACTAGTAAAGCTGGTCATATGACATTACAAAGTATTTACAAATGGATTGAAAATAATTACCCTTTTTTCAAGTTTATGGCTAATCAGAAAATGAAAAATTCCATTCGACACAATTTGACTGTTCATACCATGTTTAAAAAAATGAAACCAAAAGATATTGGATATACGGGTACTTCTTTATGGTATTTGGAAAAAAGAACGACTCCACCAAATATGCCATCGGAGCATTTGAAACGATTTAAACTGGATACTTTAATTGTTGATAAAGCACCTTCGGTTAACAGAAATTTTCAAATGATTGCCAATGAAGTATCACGCCATGAACGGCATCATAATTCTTTCAAATCAAATTCATTATCCAATGAAAATTCAGACACTTATACGGACACCATTGACAATACTTTCTTTGATGACGGACAAGGTTTATTATACATAATTTAGTGTTTTTTAAGTACAAGTACATTTGTAGGTTAATTGTGCTTTATCTAAATAATTAGATATTTTGTACATTCATTAATACCGTTCATTAATCAAATTATAATATTGATTTCATGAATAACATTAATTAGTTATTTAAGTTAAAATTTCTATAAATACCACAAAGTAGTAAAACTAGTTTTTAAAACAACTGTACAACTATATAATCTGTAAAAATATTGATCTGGAAAATTTCACCCTCGGCAGAGCTAGCTACTTGCTACTACTTTACAAGGTAAATAACAGTCAGTTAGTTTAAAAATGAAATATTAAAATTTCTTAGGATTGTCAATTCTAGTATGTTAAATATGTATTTTATGTGTGTCGACGGTGTATCATACACCGTGTATATTATGTTTTGAAACCGAGAGTATAATTAAAATAAAACGGACAATTTTGTAGCAGTCTAAATATCCAAATTGTGAACTCCACAGTATGATGTAATATAATTACATTATATTAATGCACGAATACGTGCGATGGATCCTCAAAGAATTAAAACCCAGTAAATATCAATTATTAGATTTACAAAGTAAATGTAAATTCAAATAAAATTTAAAAAACGATAGTTAAAATTTTTTTGAATTGATGTATTAACATGGTAATACATTATTACATAAAAATCTAAAAAAAACCTACTAAAAATGTAAGTTTATTATTCAGTTCATTTTAATTTATTTATACAAGTACATTTTAAATTTCGTGTGGAGTCAGCAGTAGGCCCATTTGCATTTTTTTAAAAATGGTTCGTATATAGTATATACGTTGTTTAATAGATGGTTTATTGGCTCAAAATTAAAAATAAGATGTGTAGAGGCTCAGAGGTAGAGGAAAACGGGTAATTATTTAAATAAAGTTGAACACACACATACATACACACAAACAAAAATCGCGTAGCATACATGTATTATATAAGTAAGGATTTTATAAAAAATATCAATTTTTTTTTGCAGCCCCACCAATTATTTTATCTACGAGCCGCCACTGTATATTACTATATGAGTTTTAATTTTTTTTAAATTTTGGGACTCTTCATTTTGTAAAAAATGGTAATCTGTACTTTTGATCGTAAAAATACGCTTTTTTGAGGTTGAAATTTATTATAATGCTTATTTTATTATAAAAACTATCCCAGAATTTACGTTTTATAAAATTCTACGACTATTTTCACTTTTAAAAAAATGTATTTGGGTTTTGACCATGAAGATGTAAGTTTCTGAGGTTAAAATTTCTGAAAATCAATATTGCGATGAACCATCAATCTCAAAAAACTTTATTAAAAATAGTGTTTTATTAAATTTTAGGACTATTAAATTATTAATTAAAAGGATAACATACAAATACATTGAATTTTAATTTTACATGTAAAATCGATAAAACTACCATTTTCTACCATGTCATATAATTATATTATATAAATTATAATAATTATTAATTTGTACATTTAGGTTCATACATCAATAACAGAAACCTAATTTTTGATAAATCGACATTTGATGATGATGATATCAATTATTTTCAAACTGAAAATTATTCAAATCACTCAAACTCTAGAAATATCTACTCAAACACAAATATTATTTCTGATAATTCTTTTTATGTTGATAATTACGGTCAAAATAGTTTATTTGAAAACAGTATGAATTTGACTGAATTTAATCAAGGTATGTTACCGTTCGTTTCAAGTTTTAGTTTTATCAACATATAAATAATTATTATTTAATGTGATGTATAGTTACAATTATATGGATAATCATATTTTTGTTTGTTAACGTTTATGTGGTTAATCCACTTGTAATATTACCAAATGAAAATTTAATTTAACCCAACCTCAATTATAAAGTGTAAATAAATTATATATAAAAATTGTAGATTTGAATATGTTTTTTATTTGGATCGGCCATTTTATTCTTTTAACTATATTGAAAATTATGGTTTTGATAGTATGGTATTTTATTTTATATTATGGTAAAAATGAATTTTTCTGTTACGGTCGACTAAATCGAATTTATTTTAGTTCAAAATAATTAGTTTAATTAGTTAGAAAAATAAAACTTTTATTCCACGCTATTTATTCTAATCATTGACTATAGTATAAACGGACGGTAATTATACATTTACACGTCCCTGGTGTCACAAAGTCCATAACTGATTCATGATCCCCATATTTTATGATAAACGTCATTAACGTGCTATGTTCGGGTTCTGTATAAAAAAATAATTAACAAATACAATATATTCGAAACAATTTTTTGGAATTAAGATTTATATTTTCACTGAAAATAAAATTTGGATAATTCTGGCCATTATATTTATATTTTATTGGTCTTTTTTTAATTAAATATTTTTTTTCAAATTTAAATTTAAAATTTAATTGTTTCATAGATGATCTCAAAAAACAACTTTCAAATGAATACTTTCTTAACGAAGATGATAATTGTGAAATAAACAGCAATTTTTTGCATGATAATAATAATAAAGGTGCATATTAATAATTCTAAACAAATGACAATTTAAATTATTTTAGATAGTCAACTGGATATCGAATAAAACTTGAAATAACTGGAAATATTAATTTATTCAATTTTAAATTAATCAAATTGTTATTTTTGTTGTTTTTGATATAATAAAATGTGCCGTTTTTTAGACATTTTTCTTTGTGAATTTGCATAAAAGTTTATTATTCCTGCAAAGTAACTTAAATATATTTTTATGAAGTAGCAATTTTCTCTTCTTTAACTTCTTCCGTTTTTTTTGGTTCTTGAATGGAGACTGGGTCAATGGCTTCAGGTACATTTTCTTCAACTTTTTTTTTCATAACAGCTTTTTCAAATTTTTCATCAACATAAAAAACTGGAGAAGTGAAATCCACAATTTTAAGTGGGTTTCTTGATTTAAAATTTTTAATACGTTCCAACTAAAAATGTACAATTAATAAAGTAGTCTTTGGTCCCATTTTTAAAAATGGGTGTGATTATACCAGAAGTGTGATAGAGGTATATATTCTATTATTTTATATCCTGGTACAGTGTTAAATTAAAATTTTCCAAAAAAATGATGTGAATTATTAAAAACGTCTCCACAGAGGAAATTAATTAAAAAATTAAACATTTTTTTATTATTATTAAAATTTTTCATTCTTTTTTTTAATGCTGGGGTGTAATACGATTTTTTTCTCTAACATCATATCTTTTCAACGGTAAATAACATAATTTTTTGTCATTTTTTATTCTCACTAGGGTTGCATATTTTGAATAATTTTAAAACATACCTGTTTAGTAGTAATCTTTAAAGTAGATTTACATATTATATTGTTTACAACAAGATTATTTTGCAACTGAATCTTAAATTTGTAAATTTGTTTCAATTTTTCAGTTAGTTCTAAAATTAAAAACATGAAAAATTTTCTATTTTAAATACCATTAAGTAAATCCGTATATGTAAAAGTTATAGATGTTTCCTTCTTAGTTTTTTCAAGATTTACTAAATTGAATTTGTTGTTATCATCCACCTAAAATAGACATTTACATTATTAAATTTAATATAATGATTCACAAATTATACATACTTATTATTACTAGGTTGACTGTTATGTACTACGTACAAACAGGACTTAGCTAGAATTTTTTTTAAATTCTAGGGCTGTTTTCATTAAAAAAAAAGGGTAATTTGGGGTTTTGGCCCTGAAGATATAATTTTTTTAAATTTAAATTTATGATAATGTTGATGATTTTAAAATCTGCATGAGCGTATATGTTTTTTTAAATTCTTCAACTCGTTTAATTTTCAAAAAGAGGGATAATTGGAGTTTTTAATCCGTAAGATGTGAGTTTGGGAGGTTGAAAGTTATCTTATTATATGTCCCGGATAAAACTGTAATTGAAATGTGGACTTTATAAAACTCTAAGACTTAGTTATTTTAATAAAGGCGAACACACACAGACACACATACAAAAATCGCGTAGCATATTATATAAGTTATGATATAAAATATTATACTTCTAGAAAAATTGATATTCTGTAATATTGTGTATTATTGGATTGAGATCTTAGATATAATTGTACCTAAAATAAAATGATAATATAAAATATTGCACTAATTAAGCTACATGTATTTTATTTAAAAAAAAATACAATAAAATGCAATTATATACCTCTCCGTCAAATTGTTTCCCATCAATACTGTTATCGGAACCTTTATTTTCATCAGTTAAATTGGAAGTAATGAAATTAAAATTTGTGAATTGTGCAATTTGATCGTCAAATACTGACAATTTTGTTACTAAATGTGTTAATATAAACGCATATTCAATTAATTGTATGGATGACGTTAGATTCGATTCTATCTCCGACAACAACTATTTCAATGTATCATCGATTACAGAGTAACGGATACAATGTAATCCTAAGAAAACAAGATATACCATTTTCTTAAAAGCATTAGACCAATGGTTCCTAAATAATACCAGTGTTGAACCTACCGTATCCGAGATCCCTCTTCGGAGGAGACTCGACTAAATGTTGGTAAAATGAGTGCATCAATTTATTAAATTGAACATTCAAAAAATTCTTGAATATGCTAAATGATATTTTTTGTGTTAAATTTAAAATATGAACTCAATAGCCTTAGAAACTCGACTAGGGTTATACGACACTACAATTAGTTTTCTAAATTTTTTTTAAAAGCCAATTTTGCATATTAGGGGGCCACGACCTTGATAGGTTCGGCAATGGGAACTACTATCCAATTAAGTTAAATCGTCACATAGGTTAAATTTAACGTACGTAAAAATTATTCACGTTATTCACTAAAAATTCACTTCATTTTGATAAAATGATGTTTACGTTCACTAATAATAATAAACAATATACATATATGATTAATAATTAATAATATTCTAATTTAATTTTATTGTTATAAAATGTTATCTTCATTTTATTAATTCATTCCTGTTGGCCAATTTGCGAATCACGCATTTAGATCGACGTATTTGGTGTTAAAGAAGGTTGTCATTGGGTGTTATTGGTATTATATATTATGATGTGTGTTGTTATTGTTATGTGAACCCAGGGTCGCCCAAATTTACAATAATGGATCCGTCGAAAAATTTTATTAAAAAAACACATAGTATATCACGTATATCACGCTGGTAGTACCAGCCTGGTACCATAAATTGGTGTATTAACTTTGTAAAAATTTCTAATTTATGTACCAGTGTTATTTTATAATTTGTGTCATTGAAACGTCCTTTCTATAAAAACTTTCATTACTGACACCTGAATAAACATTAACATAAAAAATACATTCAATTGGTTCATCATTATGTTTGGAATTTTCGTCCTCAGAATAACTGTGATGATATTGAAAGTGTTTTATTGTTTCATTGAAAACAAAATGGAAATGATTTCCATTCGTCTTAATCTTCAAGTCATTTAGTTGAGCTTCAGATTTGATTTTAAACGATAAAACTAATTTTGTATCAATGTTAATGGGATTAGCATTATAATAATGGGCAATATTGATTTTTTTCATCATCTAAACAAATTATTTAATAATATGTAATAGATTGAAATTTTATAAATTGCATAAAATTTCATAGTTATAAAATTTGGCTTGATTCGTTTTACTAATTGGGTAGTTTAGCATGACAGGAAGGCTGTTACACATTTAACAGTGAATTCAAAAATATACAGTTACATTTTAAAAAATAAAATAACTAATTATAGATAAAATTTCAAAATTTTGGTAACTATCGATTTTCAAATTTAATATAAATTTACATTTATTTTATTTGAATTTATCTTAGTTTTAATTCTTTTTTTACGACATGTAAATTATAAATTGTATACCATTTAGAACAAGAGTGCACAATCTGCTGCATTGGTAGCGTTTATATGCGGCCGTGGTAAAATTATAATTATTTCATATAATTATAATACAATATATCAGGATTAGCAAACTTTTTTTTATGCAATCAACTTTAAAATTTAATGGGTGGCAATCGATGAACAATGCTCATTGAAAAAAACCTTTAGATTTTAATGATATGAAAGTGAACCTAGTTTACTCATGCAATCTATTTATTTAAAGTGGGCAGAAAACTACGTACTATGACTTTTAGTTTATTTGAAATAAATATTAAGCTGAAAATTTTTATTCGTCATGATAGATAAGTAGTTTTGGCTTTATATTTAACACCAAATAAACTAAAATTGATAGTACGTATTTTTTCTGGCCACTTTCATTTATTTTATGATTTTGTTCTTACAAATTTAACAAATTTAATTTTTAAAGTGCATGAAAAATACATCAAGTTTGTATTTTTAACACGAAAACAAGATTTTTCCATTACTACTCTTAGGGTAGTGCCCTACCTAGTCTAGATTTATATAAATATAATATTTACATTACTATTTTAGTATACAATTCAATTCTAACATACCTTTTTTTCAATTTTTGCAGTTACATTGTTCATTTTAAGTTTGATAAAAACAACCAATAGAGCAACGAAGCAGATGATTAGCATTGCAATAATGACAACCATAATAATATTGGTCGTTTTTTCCGGAATCTTTTTATTTGATTTTTTTTTATACAGATTATCTTTATCCATGATTAAAATTTTAAACTAATAAATGTGTATAAATGCAATCTAAACGTAAATTCAAAGATGGTTTGTGTAGCTGATGAAAAATTCAAATTAAGCAAATACCAAAGTAAATACAAACTTTAATTTACTAAGAGTAAACAATTATGTAAAATTCATAAAATTAATACCGTTTTATCAGTCAAGGTTATGCAAATATAGATGTAAGAATTGTATTGTTTTTAACAAAATTGTAATTAAAATTTAAACCAAAATTTCTTACTACGCAGTTTTAATGGTGAATACTGGTTTAAAATTTTAAATTGTTTAAACTTTAAAGTAAAGTAAATATATACACTGTAGATTCTACAGTGATCTTTCTTTAAAATGGCCAGTTTTCCAAAATTGTTACAATTGGGAAGATATCAGCAGTGCTGAACTTACCGTATTGAGACCATTATCGGGAGGGAGACTCAATGAAATTTTTACAAAATGGAGGTCTCATTATTCCGAATTAAGTATTAAAAAAATTATATTGTTGAATTTTTGTGTTTTTTCAGAAAAATGTTTATAATTACTATTTAAAGTTAATTTTGAAGACAAAATGGTTTAATTTAATGGTTATATACATTATTTATTGACTATGTATTCTCTACATTAATTATATAAATATGTTAAAACTGGCTTGAATGTTTGTACTTCGTACAAACAGTAACTATTTCTGCCGAGGGCGGAGTTTTAATGTTAATATGGATTTTTTAAATAGATTTCAAAAAATGAATATATAATTATAAAAATAATCTAAAAGCAAAATAATTATATTTACAACCCTAAGGAATTGTTATAAATAACGTAAATTCCAAGAAAAAATAAAATTGTAAAACCTACAGTACCCGATTGATGATTTTTGGGTTGATGGAATGTTAACAAAATTGAAATCAAAATAATAATAGCAAAGTTATATTTCAGTTGATCTCACATTGAAAATTTTGTCAGTCATTTAGTTGTCAGTTCCATTGAATTAAGAAAAAAATAACCTCAAGAAGGTTTTCTTAAAAATTTAGGGCATATGTTTATTTTAGGGTTTATTTTTAGTCTTGATAATGTCAGATTCGACTCTATAGGGATTATCACAGTTTTAGTTATTTTAAATTAACGATTTTTTTAAATGTAACTTTTTCGTTGCATATTGTACTTTACGCGGTTCCACTATACAAACTTGTAAACTCGAAAAATATATATTTTTTCCAATTTTGTAAATACTGTATTAAAAACAATCTAAATGTATTTTTTAACATTTTACTAAATTTTCATGTATCGAATTTCAGTTTTCAGGTTATTCCAGCTCATGACTTTGAAATTGAAAAAATACTTAAATTAAATGAATCATAAACGAAAAATAAAATAAGATTTAGGATAATTATTACACCATTTCGTCCATACCAATTCTCAAAATGATAGACCTGAACTGATATATAAACTTAAAAATATTTTTATAAATAAATTTAGTTTAAACAATAAGTAGTGTACATTGTAAAAGTATAAATATTTGCAATTTAGTAAATTTTACGATTCCGTCTAAAAACATGAATATGCTAAACACGTTGCCGGACAAGGATGATAACGTGATTGAATTACAAGACGATAAAGCCCAACAAGTGACAAAAATTAAGTTTTCTAGTGATAATAAACGTCAGATAAGTCGACTGTTTTTGAAAATATGCATTATATTTTTATCCATTGCAACACTCGTTTTAATTTTTATTACATTGAATCTAAACTACACGAACAGTCAAAAACTCAAATTTTATTTTGAAAGTCAGCCTATTGATATTCGCGATGAAAATGTTGTTAAATATTTGTCTATAAATGTTACAAATGAATTTCCTTTACATACTAATTGTACTGCCATTCATTACTCGGACAATGTTAATGTTTTACACTTGATGGACCAAGGAAAAGAGCCTGATAAAAGGTGCACTGTTACAGGTTTGTAAATTTTACATTTTTACACTATTTGGTTCACTATATTGATTAATTTTAGTTGACAAATTCTGGCTGTTTGATTATGAGCAAGTTAAACTCGAAAAATTGTATTTTGTTGCTGATCGAAGAGTAAATGGATCCGATCACAGTATCAATGGACAGATTTATGCCGCCGAGGTTATTTATTTTCAAATATTTTTTTAGATTTGTCAGCTTTAATTTTTTTCGTTTGATTACTTGTGAACAGGGCCAATCTTTATTTTAATATTGCAACACTATCAATCTGCTCACTCTTTCTTTGCAATTTTTGGGTAGTAACTAAAATTTTATTATTTATTAACATATATAAACCACGTTTATTAATTTTAAATTTTAATTAAACGTATGTTATTTTAGTAAGTATATTTTATATCCTTTTCTTATATAAAATTGAATTTCTGTGTGTGTTACTGTTTATTTAAAAAATTAACAGTCATAAACTATAAAAATCCCAATTTCTTATACAGTTGTTTGAAAGTGATGTTCTGATGCACGTTTATTTTCAGAAATTGAGGCCTTCAGGGTCAAAAACCAATTTCTCCCTTTTTTCAAAAATAAAATCAGACCTAGAATTTTAAAAAAATAAATTCGGGCGTGTTTTAAAAAAATTAACATTGTTGTAAATATCAGGCTCAGAAACGTACATCTTAATGTTAAAAACTACAAATTACCCTTTTTTAAAAATAAATTCTGGGGTAGGTTTTAAAATTGTAATAATAATTATCAATAAAAGCGGCGCTCGGTAATGCTAATTGTTTTTTTTGTACAAAGTACATTATAGTCCAGCTAGTATTCATATATAAAGACTATTTTATATATTTGAATTGGTACATATGTTGATTTACATCATGGTTCCTGAAGCGTGCGGCCGCTAAGGAGCCTAAGAAGTTGAAATTATTTAAATTAATTTAAAAAATGTTTTTTTAAATTTCATCTGAGTCTGGAATTGTCGATATAAATTAATTTACTAATTAATTAACTAATTACTAATTTGGGTTAAATATAAATCAGATTTCAGTTTAGTAGTTATATCACAAGTTTGAACTATAGAGTTTAAATTTTACACAAAAATAGTTGATAGTCAAAAATAAAATCCATTTTACAAAATGTGTCCCATTTCCCATTCACTTTACTCCCCGAAGAGGAGTCTCATGTTGTCGTAGGTTTGAATCTGGAATTTCAATAAATTTTTATACAAAAAAATATAATTTAAATTTATAATAAATCCTTAAAATTAGGATGAAATTTGAATAGTACACGTTAAACACGTAAAAATCGATTAATTTTTTAATTTTCATTTAAATCGAATCAGATCTTAACGATTTTCCAAAGTCGTTATTTTTGGACACGTACTTATAAATCGTTGTTACTTATATTTGTTACTTATAGCAAGGTACTACTGTATCCATATTTTCTAATAATAAAATCGTCAATGTCATTCTTTAATTTTATTCTTCATCAACTAAATATCGCGACCCACTTGTTGCAAACCGCTGTGCCTATATCATGATAATATTAATATTTATTTTAGATGCAAGCATTGTTTAAAAGAAAAAATGATAAAAATTCTTTCTACAAGTTGTGTATTTTGATACAGGTAAATTGTTTTATTCATCATGCCTCATTATAATAATTGAATACTGATGAAAATTTATTATAAATTAACGATTAATTTACAAAACAATTACATTCTAAATCTTCACTGCAGGACCCTGCAATTGTGCCACCATTAATATTGGCAAATTATTAGCTAAAATACACTCACCACGTACTGATGGTGATATAAATAAAAAACACTATTACAAAGTTGACGAATACCGTTTTTCAATATGTACTAATGCAAAAAATATTTCAGTGTTGTACACTGAATTAATATTATTTATATTAATATAATATAATAGTTTAGTATTATAAACACTGTACATTTTATATACTTTTATTATTTTATGTAAAAGTGAGTTGATAAAATCATATTGTAAAAATATTAAGAAAATCAGAAAGAAAATACGTGTAGTTATTGAAATAATGGCACATATAAATTACCTATAAAACCTAAAATCGTGTTTTATATATTTGTATTCAAAACAGAGCCGTCTTAAGCCACTTTGTGGCCCTGGGCTAAGAAAAGGGCCAAGGCCCTGTTAAGATATAGGTGCCCTGTTTAGAAGATAAGGAATACTGTTGGTTGGAGACTTAGAGTCTTATTTCATTGAGTATTAATATAAGCATTAAAAGATATTATGTAGGTTTCTCGTAACTTTTATTTCTTTTACAAAAACCTACTTACACTAATTAATGAACAAAGTTTACTTTTTCATTTGAAAATATGCACCATGCAGTCACAAAAATTTCTTGACAATTCTTCACAAATGTTGTTTTCTTACTTTTTTCTGAGAGAAATCAGATATGATATTATCAAAACTGATTTCATTCAAAATATTATTCTCAATTGACATTAAGGAGAGCGCATTCAAACGAGGTTGAGCTAAGCAATT
>LWCA01000802.1:0-17649 GCA_001642005.1 Intoshia linei | reverse complement strand
CGTTAAAGCGAAAGCAATCATATGATCGTTACCAAGAAAGGTCTTCATTGAGAACGGACTTAGATAGTACACTATCAAATCAATATAGTGATTTATTTTAATATAAAAATAAATTTTTATTTTATGATGAATTTTTTATAACAATTGCTACATCCTTAAGATTTTGCTGTATTTTTGACCTGATTTGATTAGTTTAGCCGTTTTTCAATTACGACATATTGCCATACAATTCTGTAAATTTACTTTCGATTTTAAAATGTAGAAAAAAAATAGATAAAATAGTTAATTTCAAAGGTTTAGAGAAACTCGATATATTTAGTCAGATTTCATCTCTTGCTTTCAAATTACAATATTTTTTTTTATCACAGTATCATCGTATTGTTGACTTTTTATGTAGGGTTTTTTAAATAAATTAAATTAGGACTTTTTCAGAGTAACTAATTAAGATTTTCTTCGCTCCAATTTAAATGTTGAAAAATTTCCAACCTTTCCAAATCTAAACAACGACCAAATAAGTTCAAAACATTAAATCATTTCATAAAATATTGATTATATTGATCTAATTCGTAGAAATCAATTCGACAGTTCTAATGAATCGATAATAAAAATACTGACGATTATATTTATTAGGTGGATAATCTCACAAATTGTGATTTGCATAGTAGTTTTATAACTGTTTACTATTGAGTAATCACAATAAATTTAATTTGTAAACAGTACTAATAAAAATAAGTGAATACAACCGAGTTGTCAACAATTAAATTAAATTGTTCTAATTACTTTATAGTAAAAACGATATTATTTAGTTTTCAGTTTTTTTTTAGTCATAGTTTTTGACATAGTGGGATTTGATGCCCGATAAGTACATAATTATTTAATGTGTGCCGTTTTTTAGATTACCGAAATACAGTATGCTATTACTTTTGTTAATATTAATCAGTGATGTAGTAAAACCTGAACCATTGCTTGACTTAGATGGCCACCACCTTGTTGTCAATATCAACCAACTGATTTTGTGGTATCTCATGAGCGATATATTTGGCGCCTTAACCGCACGTCTGGTTCATCCCACAGCGCCAGTTCTTATTACCAAAAATGGCCAACTTGGTATCTGTATTCTAACCGCGTCTCCAATTAAGTGAATCGCGAAAGTGAATTTATTTTTTCTGGAATTTATGCTATTTATGACAATTTTTAGGATTGGACTGTTTTTACTTTATTTTTAATATTATGCACATTAGGGTGGACACAATTTCAATATTTTCGAATTTCTTATGGGCCATTAGCTAGAAAGTTTCGTTTTGTTAAGTTAACTTAAAATACAAAATTTTAACAAAATTTGAAAACTCTACAAGGGTGCTCAAAGATACTGAATATTAGTATACGATTTGTATACATAACTATGTATGAGTAGAATATACCGAGGGCTTATCTTAGTTTGGCCATATTGATATGGATAACATTGATTACGGAAACGTTCAGTTTGGTGAAAAGCTACTGTGTTTAATTAATTACCAAAGGTTTGTAGGTGGGCTTAATTAAAAAAAATCCAATATTTTTGATATTTCGTAAATGTATAATAACATGCAAAAAGCTAATATTTATTATACATAATTATTAAATTTCGTTAGTATTCTATTTTCTAAATTCTGTAAGTTTCCGCATGTTGCATTGCGCACATTCTGTCTAATGAATTAATAAAATAGGATAACAATTGTTTTTAAAATTCAATGACTTACCCAAACATATAAAAATAAAATTGAAATTTTGAGAAGGCAGAAATATTGAGACAAGACAATAGAATCTTAGTGTATACAGAATATCTGATAAAAACAAATGTGATGAAAAATTATTTAATCTATATTAAAATAACCGGTTATATTATTGTTTTATTTTCGACAAAACTCTTTATAAATTCATAGAATTCTTAATAAAATTTGGTTCAAAAAATCTTAAATGATTTTCAAATAAGAACAACAAAATAATTACGTCTGCTTGTTGGCGGTATTGCTTCATCAAAATTAACATTCATCACTTGATTACTCAAAAGTGGTACAATTTCCGTTTTTATTCAAGATATTGTTCCTTTACTCGTTGCATACATTACACACATTTTTCGTTCAGATAACTTTTTATTTTAAGACTTAAGGTCTTTAATTTAGATATTTCTATTTTGTGCATAATTTAATTTTTGTAAAAAAATAAAGTGCCCCAATACGAGGTCTATTTGACACTAATTTATAGAAAATAGTACAAAATACTATGAATCTAACACGATATAGAAAAGGTACCAAAAAAAGCGAGGTTTGCTCCAAACCGGGAGGACTGTATATACAAATGTATAGTAAATATATAGAACAAAGTATAACATCATTTTTTTATAAAGTACGCAAGATTTTGTATACATATTATGTATTACATAACATAAAGTAACATAGCAACGAGTATTTTAATTGCTAGTGCACAATTAAAACTTAATTTAAAATTGACTTTTCTTGAAATTTGTCCACATTATACAAATGATGTTACGCACTATGATAAACAAATGAAACATGTATTCCATAATCACTAGCTTATATATGCGCTATTTTAATTATTTTTAGTAATTATAATTATCATTATAACTACAATGATAGACTACGCGTATATTAGTAAGAATTTCATAATGAAAGACTAGTGATTAGGGGAAATTAGTAAAGTTGGTGAAATGAAATGGCTCTATTAATTGATTATCAAGTGATTAGTAATTCTTAATGATTTATGAAAACGAGGTTAATGATAGATTAAATAAATAAACAAAACGTGAAAAGTCATTGTAAACATCAATAGCATATTTTCAAAACTTATTTAAATAATTATTAATCGCATTTTAAATATCGTATAATTTAAAATATTTAATGAAAATTAATGAATATTGCGGTATGAAACCAGATAAAGTTTCCTATACGGATCAGCAAACAAAGAATATTTTAAATTTAAACGGAAATGAATTAAAGATCAATAGAAAGTATCATACTGTTCAATTTGAATCTCACAAATTGCCATTATATCGTCAATTCAAAAATGATAATTTAAAACTATATTATAGTTTGAATCAAATGACCACCAGCAAAATTGACATTGATGAATTTAAATCCAAATCAAATTACAATAGAGAAATTAGATTTAACAAACATTTCGCTCAACCGAACGATATTCATTTTCCGGTTATACCCAATGTATGTAATACTTGTTCTCTGTCCAATTTCTCTGTGGACAAAAAAAACAATTTGCACCTTCACTACGCTGTCATTATTGCAGTTTCTTTGTTGTTTTCCATATTATCAGTTTTAATTGCATTTTTATGTTTGGAAAACCAATTCAAGAATAAACAAGGTATTGGTATTAGAAGTTAAACAGATATAACATTTATATGCATTTAGAAAGTTTCGTCAGTGTCGGTTTCAAGTTTTTTAATGTAAAGTTTGATTACTATCTCCTTGTTGGAAATTTATATACAGTGGACTTTCATTTTTCATTAATGTGACACGTTTCCCACATTTTATAGATTCCCATATCCGTTAGTGTTTTATCTGGTTGTTGTAGGTTTTTATAAATATGTGATTTGAACATAGTTCAATTTCAATTATTTAGTAGATTCCCCGTTTCTATGATGCCGTTTTTGATTATTCATTGACAGTTTCTCATTAGCGAAAATTACAGCTCTAATCTTCTATTTTCAGCCCGTGTGTGATTGTTTTAAAAGAAAATCATTGAAAAGGGCAGAGCCATATATCCAGTATCGAACCTGCCGTACCCGAAACTTCAGGGATGAACATTTTTCATACATCACTATTCATTGAATCTAGAAAATATAAATATATGGTTTGACTAAACTAATAATAACCACGTTTAGAACAATTATTTATTTCATTATCAACCCTGGAAATGAATAATAGACACTTAACAGTAAAACTAAATCGCATAAAAGATGCGTTGCCATTCTGTCTACCCTTCAATCAAACCCATTCACGAGATACAGAACTTTCAAAAATAAGTAAAGAAAGTATTCAAAAACTGTTGTATTCGTTTCCTCTTATTTATGAAGGTAAAAAACATGAATATAAGTGTATCCATCATAATAAACATGCATTTAATTTTAGAAAAAAAAGATTGGATCGTATATAATAAATCCAAATATAAAATTCTCAATCAAAGCTTCAGTGCTTTTACGATGGCTCAAAAAAACTGTGCTGTTGAAAATGGTCATTTAATACATATAGATGATATTTACGAAGAAATTTTTGTACGAATTTTGCAATTGAAATTTACCAATATTAATTCAAGTAAATTTTATATAAATAAGAAAAATTATAAGATGAAATGTTATAAAAGTTTTTTTATCAAATATTATGGTTTCATTTTAATTTTTGTGATCAAAATTAATAATAATTTAAATTTAAAAATTTAAAAATTTAAACTTGGCGCAATTATTAAAATAGATAAACAGGTAATTACATTGCCAATAGAAATTAAAATTTTAATTTTTACAAAAATAAATTTAAAAACTATGCGCAAAAAAAAAATTAATCACAGGCAATATTTACGATAACAATTTAATATTTTTTATAAACATTTAATAAAAAGTAATTTTACTGTAAAAAACTATATATTTTAAAATGTAATCATTTTATTTTAGAAAGCTATAATGTATGGCTTGGAGCAAAAAATTTTGGACCAATTTACAAAAATTTTACAAAACAAGCCCATTTTCATTGGGTAGATTCTTACGGAAATGCAGTTTCAAAAGTTAAACATTTCAACGATATGATTGTGAGGTAATATAATCAAACTTCAAAATTAAATCAAAAATTTCAAATTTATCTTAGTCATAGCCATCAGTGTTTAGTAATTTCACTAAAAGAATGGAAAAGCATTCCCTGTACATCTACAAAATCATTCAAGGCAATATGCGAAGTAGATTTATTGTAAATTATAAATTAATATTTATTTCATCTTAAAAACATTAAAAGTATGTACAACCAGGTATTAATTTAATCTAATTTAAATAAATTTAAGCAATGGTACTTTGGGTTTTGGTTTAGGTTTACAATGCAGATGCAATTCTAAATTGTAGAGTTTATCTGGCGATGTAAGATTATAAGTAAAGTGAGAAATACACTTGTTACAAATTTTACATTTCCGGCAACCAACAGAGAAACATTTGCACTAAAAATTTCGATTATTATGATTAATTAAAAAAAATAAAAATACCTTATCAACGTTAACAAGAATATACATTTTATTATTTTCGTCTGGTTTCGTAACGGTAGTATTTCGATCAGACAATTGGTATGTTGGTTCGAAAGGTTTATTGATGAGTAAATCTTTTATTCTAGCTCTAAAAAATGATATAAAAATTTTTCAACTAAAAACCTCTCGGAAAATGAATAAATGGCGTCCAATTCGTTAATAAAGACATTTGCAAAACGTTCCATGCATGAAATGTTTTCTTGGTTTAATGGATTTTTAGGTAATTCTTCTTTGTCTTCTGGTTTAGGTTTTATTTTTTTAAGTGAGCTAGTTTGACGTGGCGTTTTACAGGTTTCATTTTTTTTTTTTCCATAGTCAGAATTTCTTTCTGGGACAGCTAGTCCCATTTTTAATTGTCTTTTGAAACTATCAGGTACTTCAGAAGGTAAAATTGTCCCTCCAGTTCTAATGATTTCTTTAGCTTTATTTTGTAAGTCAGTCAATCTTTTTTTTATACTTGAATTCCAATGGTTTTTGATTGAATTGTCGGTTCGGCCTGGCATAGATTTGGCTATGAGAGCCCATTTATTCCCCAAGCACATTTGCGTGTGAACAATAAATAAATCGTCTTGTTCAGTCCACGGTAATCGAGCAACATTTGGTGATAAATGATTGTGCCATCTCTCGCGGCACTGTTTCCCTGTTCGACTTACTAAATTTTTGGCTATTGAAGACCAGTTGTTAACATTGTACATTTTAACAATTTTCGTCAATAATCGGTCTTCTTCTAATGACCACGTACCTCTCTTTCCTTTAAGTCTTGTAAATTGATTTCCATTTTCAATTTTAATTTTTTTTGCATTACTAAATGTTGGAATGTTTTCAATTTCTTTAAATGGCGTTCGAGCATTTTTTATGTGTTTTGAATTGTCCATTTTTTATTTTTAACTTTTAATATGATCTTGCATTAATTTTTGCAGTCGCAAACTCAATATAACATTTGAAATGGATAGCTAGTCAAAGGTTGCGCCAAATAATATATTGTTTTTGGAAACACCATAGTTATTTATACTGTTATTTTAAATGTCGCGCCTGTTGTGCTATGTAATACAATAGCGTTATCAATAAATTTACTGTCTGAATGTTTTTAGTTCATGAATGTATTGTTGCTGTGGTCAATCATTCGTAACAGTCAGATGGCAACAATGATGTCATAACATTTATGTACAGTATTTTATTCATATTACAAGACTTTAAATTTTACACTGGAAAAAAATGATTCAGTCATTATAATAATAATATTATCTATTATGACTTTTTCTATAAAATAGATAATTATGAGGGTCTTTCGTATTTTAGTGCCAATAGTTTGAAGATTTTATATAAACTTTATTGAAAAAATAAATATTGTCATAAAACCACCAAATTAAATTATAATTTATTGAATTTATCGTACTTTTTATAATGAGCATGGATATTTCGCGTTTAGATGATTTTAATTTGGAAAATTTCTATATGGCAACTAAAAACATTAAAGCAAGCATAACTTTTTGCAAACAATTCAGTTTTTCTTATTTTAATTTATTTTATTTGTGAATAGGTCTAATGAGTTCATATAAGCCTTACATTTTAAGGTATGTCCATTGTGCAACCGGCAGATGTTTTTTTCCAAAAAGGTGTGTATAGATAGTTATAAATAGAGATGTTCAGCCCCGGTGTAGCAAAGTATTATCGATAAGGAAGAATACATTTTTTTAAATAAGTTTTTATTTTAGATTTCAAATCTTATATAGATTGTTATAATATAATGTAATTATTTAAGCGTATTGTAACAATTAAACATTAATTATGTATTTTTTAATTCATTGATTAATTGTCATTCCTTTTTCTGCACTTTCTTGGTATTTGATTAAAAATTAAATTTATCAATATTATTTTTAGTATAAAATACAATTTTATAACAATTGGAAATGAATTATCGATAAAATTAGAAAATACGTCAAGTGTAAATTTTTATCTTGTCTATTTATACACTAAAACAACTTTTGCTCACTGATGTATATTGTTAACAAAGAAACAAAATTTTAGTTTTTCAATAAAGTTTATATAAAATCTTCAAACTATTGGATCTAAAATACGAAAGACCCAATTATGATGATGGGATATCATTGATAGCCTAAAATTAATTACATTAATTAAACTACTTCTCTGCACTAAGGGAACAACTAAATATTCCAAAATAATGGAAACGATAAATCTCAATTTATTATAGTGTTCAACGATGTGGAATTCTTAAATGGAAATTTTCTATAAAACTAGTTTTCTAGATACCAGAGATCACGAAATTTTTTTTAAATTAATGGATTCATACCATGTACTTAATGCTGCTAATTTTGGACAATGTCCATAAAATAGTAAATTTTACTGGTCACATTATTACCAAAAGCATAACACAATTTTGAAAATATTTAGTTTCCGATTGGGTCGTTAAATTTTCGATAAAATTAAAATGTAATAATATTTACGTCTTTTATTTATTTACAAATTTTTGATATATTTAATTTTGGAAAATTTATACAATGATTTGACTGGCCAAATTAAACATTTGTGGATAAATGAGAATTATCGTATTGATCCTGAGGTGAAATAGATTCGCATTGAGATTCAAAGGTTGGAGGAGGTAATGTTGGTAAATTGGATACATGATAAATATTTTTGGGTGTAAAGTTCCTATCTATAGATGCACTGACATGTGGGACAGCATATTCCGCATGTTGAGATCTGAATCGAGGAGCAATAAATTCAATTGCATGTTCTCTAAAAAATGGTTAGTAATTTTCAACAACAGGACTACAACTCCACCAAATTACTACCAAATCTTAATAAATACAATATTTAACACGTCAAGATTCCACGATAAAATGGTGTCAATTTAAATACTTTTAAATCGTTCCGTGATTTTTTATTTTAATTTGTTAGATTTTTGGCTTATACACTGAAAAACTTTTTTAAATTAATTCATTTTTGATACTTTAAATTTGAAAAAGTAACACAAAATAAATGTATTGATTCACTATATAATATTTTATAATAAATAATAAAATTACCCCATAGGCCTAATTCTAGGTGGCATAGTTTTTGAATCTGAAAATGAAAAAGTCTCCATCATCTTTCCACATGGTGTTAAATTTTGACATACCGATGGAAGATTACAAAAATATTTAGTCAACGGAGGTGTTTCAGAGTAAGCACCACTGTCATTTTTAAGTTCATATTGATTCCAGTTTTTAACCAAAGTGTTTGCATTATCAGTCGAAGAACTATTTGTCGCAGTCTGATTTGAATTGGAAGAGTTTTGGTAAGCTTCTAAATCTAAATTAAAAATATTTCAATTTAAAAAGAAATTACTTCGTTTCCTGTATCGACGAATAAAAATCACAGTCCCAATAAATACAACAATAATGACCGTTATTATGATACCGAACAAAATAATCAGTTGATAGGTCCAATTTTCTATAAATGTACTACTGGACAATTGCATAGTTTTATAGACACTTCCATAATGATTCTTTGCTGAACAATTATAAATACTGCTGGATTCAATGTCATTGCTATTGATTTCAATTTCTAAAACTTCCACATAATTTCCAATGTACTTTCGTATTTCAGTATAACTAAAATAAATTTTTAATAAAAGTACTATTAACTAAGTGTTGGTTAATTTAAAAAATAGTTTAAATTTCGATAAAAATTACTCAGTGGAGACAATGGGATCATGATCATTGCTGGATTTTTTCATTAAAAGTTCAGTAGAGCGAGGAATTGATTCTACTATACATTTCAAAATTGTCTTGTCTAATTCAACCGATGCATTCATGGAAAAAATTAACGGTGGACCTACAATTTTATTAAAATTGTAAATTAAAAATAAATTAATTTACCTTTTTTAATAAGTCTAAAGTGTACAAAAAGTGGTTTAAAATTTTGGTTGACTGCAACACACGTATAAAATCCAAAATCTCTTTCCATAGTTTTATCTATTTTGAAAATTTCAAAATGACCTATTGGTTTTTGATCCAAATTTACAACGTTTACTGATCCTTTATACCACGATATTTCAGGTTTAGGGTTTGAATCTACATTACAATGTAACGTTGTTGATAATCCCAAATCTGTTCCAATTGTTATTGTAGTGTTTTGAATCAGTATAGGTGCATCTAAATCGTGGATTAAATCAATTTTAATTAATATTTTAAAATCTAATGCATAGCATTTTAAGATATTTGAAAAGCTCTCAAAAATATATAATCAATTATCAAGTATCCATAAAACTACTTGAATATATTTGATACGGAAAAATTTTTATTCACAATGAGAATACTTAATTTCAGTCTCAAGACAATTCAACATTAGATACGTTTATTTATACGCCTTATTTAACACAATTTATAAAAAATATAAAATTACATGATACATTCAATGTAGTTGATTTGATGGATTCTCCAATTTTATTAACTACTTTGCAACCAATTTTTAATCCATTTTCGCCACGTTTAGGGTACCCAATTTTATAATTTGTACTGCTGACTCCATTGACAATTTTTTCGTTAATAAACCATCTAAATTTTTGATAGTTAAATATTTAAGATTTCTTTATATTAAAAATAGTTTAAAACCAAAAATAAATCATAATAAATGTTTTAAATATCACAAAACGACTTTACATAACTTGTATTGAAAATTTAAAAATATAAATAACCTTTGATCTCAATTCAATACATGTCATAAAATTTAAATGTATTGTGTTTATAGAAATCAAAATTATTAAAAATTTGAAAAGTTAAAAAAAAACACATAAAAAACATTATACAAATTGTATGACACTACATTTTAAAACTTTTTAAAAAATATCCGCACTATTTAAATTAAAGAATATTTGTAAAGGGATGCAAATTGTTTTTTATCTTATATCCTTGTTACAAACGAACATGGTCCAAAAGAATACTCGTGGAATTTTAAAGAATTCGAGAAAGAACTGTTTTAAATTTTGTCCTTTTTATAATTTCAGTAGTTAATTTAGTTAAAAACTTATATCCCTCTGTTTGTTCTATTTTTTTCTAGTTTATTCTACTAAATTTTTCAACAACTACATCAAAATCGACATTTTCGGGCAACTTCTCTTTCGATTATCAATATATTAAGTCCGATAATTTAACTTAAACTCCGATAACAAATTAATATACATAAAACGTAAACAATGATAACAAACATAACTCAATAAACCGTCATAAATTTGATGAATCCTAGAAAATTTTTTTAATTTTACAAAATGTAAATATACAAATTAAAATATTTTAGGAGACAGAATAAATACTTACCTAGAGCCGCTACTGCACCAGAGCCGAACCTACCGTATTCCGAGCCAATCTCTGAGGGGCTATAAATTTTTTGTAAAATGTCCCGTCCTTTTACCAAATTTATCATTTAGAAAATAATATTCTTGAATGTCATAAGTTATGTCAGGGTGGTCCAAAAAGATGGCGAATGAGGGCCAAAAATAAATTTTACAAATTTCGCGGGACTAAAAATATAGTCCAAAGGCAAGTATAAGTGCAAAAAGTCAATATTTCACAGATGAATCAAAAAATTACTACAAGAATTTTATAAAGTCCACATTTCTATTAGTTTTTTCCAGTTTTAGTAAGATAAATTTCAACCTCACATCTTATGAATCAAATATCCCAATTGTCCTTTATTTGAAAATCAAACGAGTTCGAGAATTTAAAAAAATATATCTTTATGGCCAAAACCCCAAATTACCCTTTTTTTTAATGAAAACAGCTCTATAATTTAAAAAAATTAACAGGTGGTACAGTTGTATCCTGTTAACACACAAAAAAAATTTCAAATTGAATAAGTGACGCCTTCACGGTCAAAAAAGCGTTTTAGTTTTCATATATTTTTTTTCCGAAATATTTTATTAAAACAAAAAATGTGAAATAATTAACAGTCCGAAAATTAAAAAAAAAGATTATTCTGATAGAGCTTATTCCAGTTGATATAAATACAAAATTTCAACCCCAGAAATCTACGCATTCCCAGTGAAAAATAATTTTTAATATATTTTCAACCATTATTTTTCAAATATTTCGATTAAAATAAAAATTGAAAATGTAAATATTGATCCTACAATTTAAAAAAAATATGCATTGAACTTCTACACATTTCCAATAAAGAAATATGGGTGAAAATCTATATACTTCAAAATGACTGTATTTTATATACTAGGATTTTATGACTACAAAAACGGTTTCATTTTTGTATGAGCATAATTTTTTTAAAAGAAAAATTTAACAGAAATTAAGTTAAAAAAAATAAAAGATTTGGTATGAAACGTTTTAAGTTTAATTTTAAATTAAATGCGTCAAAGTTTCTCAAATTAATAGTTATCCTGTTGCCTCTTTCTAATTTATGACCCTAAGTACATTTCTACTACTCTAATTACGCCATCGATATATTTTGAATTAATAATTCTGTAACTAACAAATACGCGTAATATACATGTATAAAATTGTTTCTTAAACATAAAACTGCACAAACCGTCATTGCACCTAAAATTATTATCGAATCAACTAAAAATATATAATATAGGTAGAATTTAGTCGAATACTGATTTGATAATGGTAAAAACGGGAAAAGTTAATTTCTGAGATTGAAACCTCTAAATTTCAATTAAATTTAATATTGTAAATTCAAAAATTTTAGTTAACCGAATTCCACAATACTTTTCAGGTTTTGATTGTGATGGTGCAAATAAAATTTACATGAAATGTAAAATATAAACATTATACTGGTTAGTGAATTAGTACATTGTAAAATAACTTGATACAACACGCGAATTCAGACTTTTAACCTTTGAACATGTTCATAATTGATTAATTGACTTTGTAATTGGTTGCACAAATAAAAATTTTAAAATTACTCATATTTAAAAGGTTCCGGATTGGCTTTAGCCTTGCAATAAATTGTAACAAATGTTGTCGTATTTACATAAAGCGGTGATGTTATAATTTGTATTTTTGGTTTATCTAAAAAAATAATAAATAAAATAAAATTGAAAAAAATTACACAAGACATAAACAAGAATTTTTGACTTTAATAATTGATTTTTTGTTCTGCAAAGAAAGTGAGAATTATGATCAGATTCATTAGGAATAAATGTCCTATTAATAGTGTTAGTCACAATTCCATTGCGATCAATTGTATTCATTGAAACATCTCGATGATGATTTCTTTTCAATTGAAAATTTTGTAAATTATCCTGTTTATTTTTAAAAAGTTGAACCCATTCCAAAGGAACAGAAGGTTTCGAAATTATAGAACAACCCAAATTAACAGGTTCATTTTCTCGAGTTATTAAAATTTTTGGTTTATTAATAACTACCTCAATTGGATCAACTAAACGTATAAATTAATTATAAACATAAATAATGATATTGAAAAATTTTAATTATTTAAATACATTGGATAAAATTGTTAAAAACTAAATAATATCGTTTTTACTCGAATGTACTCGGAACAACTTAATTTAACTGTTGACAACTCGATACAACTTTGAACAATTCCGTTTTCAATTGAAATGACATTAAATTATTTAAATATCTGTCAAGCCGAGATGTATGACATAAAACTTAATTTTAATTATATTATTTGTGTTTTCACATGTTTTTTTTCAATAATTTAATTTTTTACAACAGATGTTAGATTAAATTTTATAATTTACACTCACGCGAACTAGATAATTGAAAACTCAAGCTATAGATACAATTTATTTTTGATTTACATTGTTAGAAAAATATTTTTTTATAAAAAGTATACCGTGCTATTTATTTGGTAATATGAATATTTACAATAAATTATATACATTTATAGTTCTAATGCCCAACCCTAATCGATCTTTATTGAATAGCGTTTTGAGAGCTATTGACGAGGGGGAAGATGCAATTGAAAATGTGAATATTGTTGATAACATAGAAATTGAAATTGATTTCAGTGGTCCTATTTATAAATTTGTTTATATTATAAATTTTCGTCTATATTACATCATCCTGTTTTAATTTTTAGATAGGACTGGGCTCTAGTTATTTTAAAACTAATTTATTGATATTAAATTTTAAATTTTCAACGTGTTCCATGTTATTTTTCTAAATTACGGTAATTCATCAAAATTTTCAATCTAAGTTACTAAAATAAATAAAAGCATAACATAAAATTTAAATATTTACAGTAAATAAGTGGAAGGGTTAAATGGTGTAAAAATTAAATTTTAAATTCTTCCACAACATTAAATCACTGTTCATGAATAATTACATTAGAGTAAAATTTTTGTAAATTTAAAGCTTAAATTTCGAGTTTTGTAAAAAAATAATTAAAGATTACCATTCAAAAATTTAATGAAAAATACCTACCATGTAAGATTTGATATAAAAATTATTCTTCAAGGGTTTGGTCAAAAATATGTTCATAATATGTAATTTTAGACTTATTTACCGTTTCCTGTTGTAAAAGATCAATGTTGAAAAATTTCCAACCTTTCCAAATCTAAACAACGACCAAATAAGTTCAAAACATTAAATCATTTCATAAAATATTGATTATATTGATCTAATTCGTAGAAATCAATTCGACGGTTCTAATGAATTGATAATAAAAATACTGACCATTATATTTATTAGGTGGATAATCCAAATTGTCATTTGCATAGTAGTTTTATAATAGTTTAACTGTTTACTATTGAGTCATCACAATAAATTTAATTTGTAAACAGTACTGATAAAAATAAATGAATACAACCGAGTTTTGTCAACAGTTAAATTAAATTGTTCCGAGTACTTTCGAGTAAAAACGATATTATTTAGTTTTGAACAATTTTATCCATTGTGAAATGTATAATTTAAAATAACGCCCAAGTGTAATTGATTGTAAATCAATATAATAAAAGATAAAAATGTGACAAAATTGCCGATTATTGAAAATTCATAAATTTGCCGATAATACCAAGTGTAATTTGTACCGATTAGTACAATGGAATAATGGGTACAGCTGTCAATTGCATCATGTATATTTCATTACCGTCACATTTTTCAAAAAGTAGTAAAAATAAAAATAGACTTGTGACGAGTTTAAAAAAAGAAAAATGTGAAAAGTACATTTTATTTAAAAATTTACCAACGATTTGTAGCCATCCGACTGAACTCATACTTTGAGCCATATTATCCATGCAGACATATCCAAATTGATCACGGAAAGATACATTTTGAATTCGTATGTCAAATATTCCTAAAATAAAATTATATAAAATCGATTCAATCAATAATTCCCGGATATACGCCTTATATGATTCATTTTCCTTTTTCATATTTAATTAATTAAAATAATTAAATGTCAAAAAACAATAATAAATTGATTTGAATGTAAAATTCTATTGAATATTACAATTTACATTTTAATTGAATATGAAATAAACATGAAATATAAATTGGGTCAAACCTGCGGTCAATTTAATTAGATTTCGTGAGTACAAATGGATACTAAAAACTATGAGTTAGAGAGCTCCATTTTCTACAGCTGTAGAAAATGAACGAGACAGTAAGAAAGTAAGCTTGTGAAAATAAAAAACATGCCTGAAATGAAAGGATAGTCGTCGACGTAAAATGCTCGTTGTTCTTGGAGTAAATGAGTATCCCAATATTCAAGTTCATTGGGACTGTCTAAATAAGGGCGTTTTGTTTCAAATGTTCCATTATCAAATGTATTCCAGGTAACAATATCGTTTTGATTTACATCACCCAATCGGCAATGCATTGTCACTGTGTCTCCTATGTAAGCTGTAATATTCCGTGGATTTTTTATAAAATGGGCACATTCTAAATTTATTAGTTAAGCAAATAACAATTATAATTATCAAATACTCTAAATATAAATTTTGTAATTAATGTTACCTGTAATGAGAAAAATGGTTGCAAAACCAATACAAAAAATATAACTTGTCATCATCATTAATTATTCCGATCAAATGCAAAAAGTATAGTTGAACAATTCATTCGTAAATTAATTCAAAATCTAAATGAAAATTGAAAGCCATATGTGGAATAATCTAGGCGTGACACATATTCAGTAATAAAAAAATTAGCAAGATAAAAGTATTCATAGAGACATGTTTATGTAAATCAATTGAGTGGAATGCATCAAATTATGACAAATGGTATACAAAAAGCAGACTATACGCTCCATCCTCTAGGAAACTTTAAAAGATGCCGTCTGATTATTCACAAGTGAAATTATGAGTTGTAAATTAAATTAAATTACTACGCATAATCAATTACCGACAGTGCGTTGTTTGCTATTTATTCTGTACCTGAAATTGCGATGTTGCGTTATTTGTGAAAATAAATTACATTGCGTTAAATGTCTGCACAATATCAATGTTTTAACTTTAAATATTTCAAAATTTGTTGTTGTTGTAATTCTTTGTATATTAATCTTGAATTTTACTTTTTGAATTTTAAATTTAGATGATTATAAATTTGAATATTAATTGAAATGAATTCCTAATTAATTCATTAAATTTGAATAAATCATATTAAATATCAATATCGACCTGTAAACAAAGAAATTATAATTAAACAAGTGCATTAGTTAGTACCGACTAGATTTGAATGATTTGGACATATCTACATAAATTTTTTCTATTAACTACTTATGATAATGTGTTTATGACTTATTGATAAATATAATTTAGAAACGCCTATTTCAATTGTATAAATATGAATCATGCGCATAATGTGCAAATCGGAGTAATGCATTGTGCATTGCACATGATTGATATTGGATTGACACACGCAAACAATTACAGATATGCTAACAATGAGTATTGCAGAATGTGTAGGCATTTACTGATTATTTTAGATTGCTTCGATAAAGGCATGATGTTTCATTGGTGATTGCCGTATTATACTAATCTAATGTAGTCTTAATTTACAATTGTATTAATATTGCTTATTTAAGAATATGACAAGTAATTAATACAACTGGTTATCTGATTTACTTTTAAATTTTATCTATACATGCTAAGTTGACTAAATTCAGACAATCTGAATGAAGTGATGAATTTCAAAATTTAAGTGTGTAAATTTGTTTAATATCCAGCAATTACTAAATTGCCGGCTCACATTGCTAAATAAATACTTAACACTATTTATTCTACTACTAATTACACGTGACACGCAATATTGTTGCCAGATTTTTATAAATGCTAATGCCCTCAGGGTACATTCAATCCTTTAGAATTTATTTGATGAAGTATATATAAATATTTTGTCTATTAATGTCAATACCATTTTATTAAATCATTTCCGGCTAATAGTTGCATGATTAACTTTAATTGCAAATTTAATTAACTTGGTTTAGTTATGACGTGTGTCAATAATAATTATGTATAATGTTTGATTTTTGACAACGACGCCCTTAGATAAACATTTTAAACGGTTTAATGTGTATTTAAATGCAATTATTCCACACACAAACGATCCATTTCAATGAAACCAAATTATCAAAGCAAAACAGGACCGTGGAGAGCAGACAGTGAACAGGGTCAGATAAAAATTGTAGGCCCCATATTAGTTAAAGTGTTGTGGATTCAGAAACGAACTACTGTGCAATTACATAAACACCATTATACAACTATTTTATTTTAAAACACGCCTATACAGTTTTAAAAATAATTGTTATCCCATTTTTTTAATTTATTAAATAGAATGTGTGTATAACATTATAAATAAAAACAGTCGAATCCTAAAAATTGTCATAAATAGCATAAATTCTAAAAAAAATAAAATTATAAAAACCTATTTTGTCATTTTCAATGTGATAATATATATAGTATTGAGTTTTACATTTAAAAAATTTTCCTAAATGTAAATCAGAATGAATACAGTATGATGATTAATTAAAAAAACAATTGTTGTCTTACCTATTTCGAAAATCATGTTATTTTTGAGACTCATTGAGACGTCTCATTTTCATTATTTTGGACTGTTAGCTACTGAATGTAGTTTTTCTTTTTACCATTTTATGTTAAATTTGTAACAATTATCAATAAAAAAAATAACGTTTCAGTTAGTATAAATTTAATTTTATATTTTATATTACGTTGCTGTAGTGTCATATATTTATTAAAGTTTACAAAATTTTTTAAAAATGAAAATTTGAAGTTTAAAAATTGCGTAGCAATAAAAAAAATTCCGAAGGAATGAATTATATAGATTTTCACCCATATGTCTTCATTGCAAATGTATAGACGTACAATAAACATTTTTTTTGAAATTGTAGGATCAATATTTACATTTTCAATTTTTG
>LWCA01000967.1:0-14301 GCA_001642005.1 Intoshia linei | reverse complement strand
AGACCACATTTCAATTACAGTTTTTTCCGGGACGTTTAATAAGATAAATTTCAACCTCCCAATTTCACATCTTACAGATCAAAAACCCCAGTTGTTTCTCTTTTTGAAAATCATAAACATTATTATAAATTTAAATTAAAAAAATTATATTTTCAGGGCCAAAACCACAAATTACCCTTCTTTTTTTAATGAAAACAGCCCTAGAATTTCAAAAAGTTTACAGGTTGTACAGTTGTATCCTGTTAACACACACAGAAAATTTCAATCCGAATAAGTAACGACTTCACGGTCAAAAAAGCATTTTAGTATTCATATATTTTTTTCCGAAATATTTTATTGAAACAAAAAATGTGAAATAATTAACAGTCCGAAAATTAAAAAAAAAAGATTAATCTGATAGAGCTTATTTCAGTTAGTATAAATACAAAATTTCAATCCTAGAAATCTACGCATTCTCGATGAAAAAAAATTTTTATTATATTATCAAACCAATATTTCTTCAAAGAATTTAAAATGTAAATATTGATCCTACAATTCCAAAAAAAATGTGCATTGAACGTCTACACATTTCCAATAATAAAATGAAAGACGTTCGAAATAGTGACGTTAATAATAGCGACTATTGTTGTAATGTTGATAAATTTAATTCATTCTTATTGTTAAGATTTTCGGCTTGTAATAATTAACATTTTTCACAGCGTAACTCTATTACATTACAATATATTATAGATTTATATTACATTATAGTAATACATTAAGGAAAATGAATTATCTTTATAAATAAACATTAAAGATTCCCATTATATTTTAAAAAACCAAATCTCAAAAACCCTAATCATATAAATAATTTATAATAATTAATAAAAATAATCAAAAAACAATTTATTTTATAAGATTTTATAAAATCTAATAATAAGAATGAATCTAATGTTATGCAGTGAAATTAGTTAATTATTACAAGCCAAAATTTGAAAATGTTAACGACGAAAATGAATAAAATTTATCAACGTTACAACAATATTCGCTGTTATGATGCTTTTTGCAATAGTCGCTGTTATGATCGTGAACGAATGAAATATGGGTGAAAATCTATATAATTCATTCCTTCGGAATGATTTTCATTGCTACGCAATTTTTATACGTTTTTTACTAATACAGTGAAACTTGTCTACAGTGGAACGTACAATTGAATTGTTATAACAAGTTACACTAGATATTTTTTCGATTTATATCAATTTTTTACTTCAGGAATCAATCTTTTTCAGCATTACCCTGCTGAAATAACAAAAATTTCCTGTCATCACTATTTATTTAAAATAGATCCATCATACCCTGTCTCCACGCCCCGGGTGGGAACTTTCTAATTTCAATATGTGGAGAGGGTCAATATCACAAATGCTGAATACTGCTGTAAATTTTTATTTTTTTCGTTATCCTCGACATTTTTAATGTATTCATTGTTAGCGAAAGATTTTGAGAAATACTAGATTCTAGGGTTGAGTTGGACAATACATTTGCTAAATTTAATTGAAAGTAAATTGAACATATTTTAGTTTGCATAACGTAACCATATAAAGATATATTTTTAATTTAAAAAAATTGATTATAAAGGAATGAAAAATTTTAAATTAAAAAACAAGGATGATTTTTAGACACATTAAATTGACTTGGTACTGGATAGTGACGGTATTTTATTATTATCGACAAATTTTCATTGAATGGGCAGGTGACTATATCTATCATCCTCGTTGCAGAAAGGTATATTTTATCTGAATGATTGAAACATGTTTACATTACATTTAGCTTTACTCGAGTCAGGTCATCAATTACCAACAATATAAAATGTCAAATATAATGAGATGTCGATTGTGTTTGTTTTTTATTATACACTGATAACAAAATTTAGCATTTACCAAAAAAAAATACTTGGTGCTTGATTTAGACGAAACCTTGATACATTCCAAAATTTTTCGAGTTAACCAAAAAGTAGAAATTCCTGATTTTAAATTTACTTTAAACGATATATACATTGTCAATGAATCTCGAGAAAAGGTAAATTTTTGAAATTTAAAAAATTTCACTATCTGCGATAAGAAAGTTTTGGTTTATTTTTTCTAAATTTTTACTAATGGGTGTGTGATTGTCAGTCACTGCAAAAATTGAAAATTTACGTAGGTCGCCTTTAAAATGTTGATGACACTGCATTTACTTTATACATTTATTTTTTTACTTTATCTTAATTTTTACATTTCTAGATAATCATGAAAAAAATATTTAATACAGTTAACGTGTATAAGCGACCTCATGTCGACCATTTTCTGAAAACTGTAATTTTTAGACTTGTTTATTATATTTTTTGATATTCTTGTTAGGTTTCTCAATGGTATGATCTTGTTGTCTATACAGCAAGTGTTGAGGTTTACGGTTGCAGTGTTGTACGTTGGTTGGAAAATGGTTATCATTTATTTAAAAAATGCCACTACCGCAAAGTAAGTTTTGATTGATATTTTTAAAACTATCTTTTAGGATTGTAAATGGTTAGATGGAACTTTTGTAAAAGACTTGACCATCATTTCTAAAGATTTATCCAACATTCTAATCATCGATAATAGCCCCGAAGCCTATATAGAATATCCAAGTAAATTTACATTATTTAACCCTTTAACTGGAATTTACGTTTTAATTTAAACTTGTATAATTTTTAAATTACTTATATAAAAATGTATGAAAATAAAAGAAAAGTTTTTCAAAATTATGCTGTCTATAGTATAGATTTTATACTATAGAATACACAGACAGTGAAAGTGTTAACTTGATTTAACTGATCTTGTAGATAATGGTTTGCCAATATCTACTTGGACAACTGGACTCAGAGACGTTGCACTTTTGGAATTGTTACCGTTTTTGGATGCTCTCAGATTTACAAACAATGTACAGTCCATTTTATCTCGAATCAACGAAACCACCAAATCAATTAATAAATTTAATTAACACTAGTTTTTCTTTTTTCTTTCGCAAATGTTGCAATTCGCCATCACGAGTTTACACTAGATTTAAATGTACATGCGCCGTTAAATTAAACTTACGATATCATCATTGCGCCTCAATAATAGTTTAATGTCCTCAATACCAATTGTAGACCTTTTAGCATGTCTGAAAACGTATATATTTGAATCAATGTGTAATAAAACCCAGAAAAAGCTTTCAAGTCATAACACATCATTTCCAATTGTGTTTTGATAATTTGGTCCAAAAAATTTAAATAATCCGGAGTTGCTTTCTTTTTATGTTTTTGTAACATTTTGTGACAAATTTCGGTACAATTCTTAAGAATACATTCCAATTCCTAATTTTAATCATTTTACTTTTATTATTAAGTTTTTACGGTATCCATTTTCAAAAAATTTATTAACACTCATAAAATATTCGTCAATGAGTAATTGTTTTCATTTTTTTGAATTTTGTATATTTTGTTAATTCAATTCTTTGGTAGAAATTTAAAATTTTTAGATTGAAAACAATGAGGTTAATTAATTAGTAATTAGCCTGTAATATAATGTTTCATCAAAAATTTAATATTTTAAATTGAAAAAACCTATATTTATTATTATTAGTAACTAACATTGTAGATTATCCTTAGTCAAAAATCACACTTTTATCATAAAATTTATCTAAAGTGGCAAAAAAAATACGTACTATCACTTTTAGTTTATTTGGAATAAATTTTAAGCAGAAAATTTTTATTTGTTATCATAGATAAGTAGTTTTGGCTTTACATTTATCACCAAATAAACTAAAATTTGATAGTACGTATTTTTTCTGGCCACTTTATTTAATTAAATATTTAAAATCTACTTTTACCGATGTTTTTTTGAAAAATCCAATTTTATCAACCCTTAACCATTGACTTTAATTTTATTTATTAAAAATTTTGAATATTCTTATAAAAAATAATGAAAAAAGGTGTGGACAAAATGTCCCAGACTGTGCTTGATTTATAAAATAAATGAATATAAAATATATCCATTCAAACGACCATGTAGTGGGACGATTATAATTAATGAGAATATTCTTAACCCCAACCATTTTTACTAAAAATCAAAATTTATCAACCTTTAAGTGAAAAATCCTAATTTTACCAACCTTTAATGGAAAAATCGAGTTTATGTTTTTGAGTTATATCATCCACTACAGACTTAACAACAGTCCAAATTAAAACTGAACTATTAAGATACCATATTATACCTACAAACCATATTACAAAAAAATTAGAAATATTTTCTGGTGTGAACACCATAGAATATTTTTATATGAGATCAAATAGAATGTAATTATGGCAATAGTAGAGTATTGTAATATATTTTACAAAAGAATTTTTGGTCAGTTTCAATTTAAATACTGACAGTATATTTAAAGTACTGTCAAAAAAAAATTTTTTACTGTCCTTTCAATTTAAATACTGACAATTCATTATATCAACTGAAAATTCAATATTTCTACTGACAAAATATCTAAAATACTGACATTTTACGGATTAAAATACTGACGCGATAAATTCTAGCCATTTTTAATACAAAAATTTTATTTTGTTTTAAAGTTTTATGTTTCATATTCAGTTTAAGTAAGTATTAAAGCGTTTATAACTTGTTTATCGATAATCTTTTTATTTGAGAACTTCATTTTATTTTGTTTGTGATATTGAGTTTTTATGGGATACTCCGAAATTCTGTAAAACTGGATTTTTCCCTTAAAGGTTGGTAAAAATAGAATTTTCCTTTTAGGGTTAGTAAAACGGGAATTTTTCCTTTTAATGGTTGGTAAAACTGGAATTTTTCCTTGTGGAACTGGAATCTTAATTAATAAAAATTATATTTAAAATTAAAACATTGTTTTCATGGTACGCGTATTTTTTTTTGAATGCAAATTTGCATAGTTTTTAACAGTAAAAAGGGTTAAAGCAAATGTCCAATTTTACCAAATCTTATGATAAAAACCTTGTTTCACCCCCACAATAAAAAATAAAATTTATAAGTCCTTAAGTGAACAATCACATTTTATCTATATTTATTAGAAAAATCCAATTTTACCCAATTCGTCGAAAATTGCCGAATATACAGTACCTAGCCTCCTTCCGGGTAAGGGCGCATCGAACTTTTTGTAAAATGGTTAAAAATGTATGTTTGTTAATTTGTTTGTTACAGTTTATTTAAAAAAGTAAGTGAAGTCGAGTTTTACCAATTCCATATTCTTATAACAGTTTTTCCAGAGTAACGTTTTATTGCAAATGTTAATTTCAGAAATTGAGTTCTTCAAGGTTAAAAACACCATTTATCCTATGTTTTTAAATTCAAACCCGTCCTAAAATTATAAAAAATACACATTATATTACATAGTTTTAAATTTATTAATATTATGATAATTTTCAATTTCAAAATCTTATATATTCACGGCAAAACCACAAATTACCTTTTTTATAAATATTAAGAAAGTCTTATAATTGTATACAACATAAATTCTGAAATTGTTTTTAAATTTATCAGCATTATAATAAATGATAACCTCAAAAAAGGTAATTTTCACGGTCAAAAACCCAGATAACCCTTTTTTTTAAAAATGAAAAC
Organism: Intoshia linei; assembly: GCA_001642005.1. Lineage (NCBI taxonomy): Eukaryota > Metazoa > Orthonectida > Rhopaluridae > Intoshia > Intoshia linei. The sequence goes on along the minus strand of LWCA01000967.1, from coordinate 8,680 downwards.
AGCCCTAGAATTTTTAAAAAATTACCGATGATAGTTATATTTAATTAACACACAGAAAAAATTTAAATCTGATTAAGTGACGCCTTCATAGTCAAAAAAACACTTTAATATTCATTTTTTTTAATTTCGAAACTATTTTATTAAAACAAACAATTTGAAATAATTAATGGTGGTACAACTAAAAAAAGATTATTCTGATACAGCTTATTCTATTTAATAAATACATAATATCAAATAATAATTTTGATAATCGTGTTTTAGATATGAATGATATTTTATCGAAAAAATAATTTAGGAACCCAATTGGGTATGCAAATGGTGTTTTTTCTATTAATGTATCGCGGTTATTCGAATGCAACTTTTCATATCATGAATAACGTCAAATCCTTGAAAAATGTTATCGAGACAAAATAAAAGTATATACAAATCTTTATGAAACCCTTATTATAAATATAAAAATGTAATGAGATAGTTTATAAAATATTTGAAATAATAACAAAATGTGTTTACAAAATAATGAATATAAATAACAACATTTGATTAACGAGACAATAAATAGTTTTCGTTTCAGATAAATTTGTTTAGGGTCCACCATTTTTAAATAGAATTGTAGAAAAATATAAAACTAAAAAATTTTCGTATAAACATTCCGATAAATTAACAAAAAGCAGTTTATATTGATGATACGAATATCACAATGAGATGACTAGAATGTATGCAGTTTACCAATTAATGGGTAAATATCTTTGTTTATCCGAACCTTCTTTAACTAACGGTTTATGAAAATCATTTCCAATACGAGAATGAACAACACTCCAACAAATTTCGCAATAATATTGTAGGCATGATACACTGGAACAGAAAAAAGGTGCATATTGCCCCGGGCTATTGACTCCTTTACATTCGTCGCACATTTGATCGTCAAGTACGTATGGTTTAATTTCAACCTAAAAAAAATTGAATTAAAAAATTCGATAATAGTATACTCTTTTATCAATGTCGGTGTGGTTTAATTGTACGTATCTGGCGTTGATGGCACCGATATAACTTTCTTGTTTTGAGAAAGCTACTCTTCCCGCACCTTTTGGGTATCTTAGTTCAGGGTCTGTATCTATTCCAGCATAACAGACTGAACCATATAATCTGTCCATTATTAAAGCTAATTCAACAGCGCGTAATGGACGTGGAACTCCACCAACGAATATGGTTTTTCTCGGATCAAGTGCTTCTGATGCATTTAAAACAAAATCTGTATCATTTAAATTCCATGGTCGTATCTGTACCTACAATAAGCGATGTATTAGTAAATGAAAAACTTAATAATTTTTACAAAGAGGGTTATGAAGAACCTTAATTTAAGGTGGTAAGCTGTTTCACGATGGAAGGTAATACCGAATTTAAAAAGTTCTAACATTGCTAAAGTTGGAAAAATTTGTTAAATATCAATAGTATCCGTTCATTTACTTGAATTGAACAATGAATATCGTAATCAATTATTTTTCATATTCAAAATGTCATCAACCGTTAGCCCGTATGATTCTAGATTGAATAAAATTGAAATTACCGGTTTATCTTTGATTGTGGGACTTGAAACACACCAATAGAATTTTTCGTCTTCAACGAGACATGCACTGATTAAAGTCTGCACTGATAATTCTTGATCAAACAACAAAAAACAGTAACCTAAATTGTCAATTACTTTAAATAAAATCAGATAATATTGTAAAGTTTTTTGTACCATAAAGATAAACGGATAGAACCGAACTTAAAATTATTTATATACATCATCATAATAAGTTATTAAAATTATTTAACCCCTTTTTCCTTTATTTAAATTTTGTTTAAAAAATTCCTAAATTCGCAAAAATGAACTGAAACAAAATATGATTTCCACCCATATTTCTTTATGGGAAATGTATAAACATTCAATACGCATTTTTTTGAAATTGGAGGATGATTGATTACATTTTTATTTTAATAGAAACATTTGAAAAATATTGATTGATAAATCGATAGATAAATAGATAGATTGATAAATAATATCAATGATAATGTATTAAAAATTATTTTTCACCGGAATTGATAGATTTATGGAGTTTAAATTTAATATTTATATCAACTGGAATAAGCTGTATCATAATAATCATATTTTTTAATTGTAGGACTTCAAATTTCAAATTATTTCAAATTTTTTGTTTTAATAAAATAAAATAATACAATAAAAAAATAAATACTAAAATGCTCTTTTGACTATGACGGCATCACTTAATCAGATTGAAAAATTTTGTGTATGTTAATTGGATATAACTGTATCATCCGTAATTTTTTTAAATTATAGGGCTATTTTCATTTTTAAAAATCTAGGTTTTTGACTGTGAAAATTACTTTTTTTTTGACGTTACTATTTATGATAATGCTTATGTTTTTAAAATCCATCCCAGATTTTATGTTGTATACAATTCTAGGGCTTTCCTAATTTATACAAAAAAGGGTAATTTGGGGCTTTACCGTGAAGATATAAGATTTTAAAATTGAAAATTATCATAATATTGATAAATTTACAACTATGTATTAGAATGTGTATTTTTTATAATTCTAGGACGAATTTTAATTTAAAAACAAAGGATAATTGAGGTTTTTAACCTTGAATGACTAAATTTCTGAAATTGAAATTTGCGATAAAAATTATCTGGAAAAACTGTTATAAGAATATGGAATTTGTATTACTGGACTATCCTTACTTTCTTAAATAAACTAGAACAAACAAATAAACACAGAGACAGACAGTTTTAACCATTTTACTTTACATATTGTATATATAAGTAAGGATATTATTTTTAAAATATTCATTTTTAGTAAAATATGATTATTCAGAAAAATATTGGTAAAAGCGGCTTTTTTCCTTAAGCGTTGGTAAAATGGTATTTTTTCATAATATATTACATTTAGATTTCAAATTAAAATAAATATGCTATAATTCATCATTCACCCCTGGGGGTTATCAGTCCCCCCATGAGCAGCACTGCTGTATTTGATAATTTTTATTTGGAAAGGTACGGCCTTATAAATTTTTTTGGAACGATAGTGCGGCCTTCGAACAGTAAATGCTTCCCATCTCCTTAGAGTATAACCCTCTATTTCTTTTAAAATATAAATATTTATATATTTTACGTTTTTTTTAGTGAAAACAGCCCTAGAATTTAAAACAATTTACAGGTGGTACAGTTGTATCCTGTTAACTCACACAAAAAATTTCAATCGGAATGAGTGACGCCTTCACGGTCAAAAAAACATTTTAGTATTTATATATATTTTTCGAAATATTTTATTAACACAAAAAATGTGAAATAATTAACGGTCCGAAAATTTAAAAAAAAAAATTATTCGGATAGAGCTTATTCGAGTGGATATAAATACAAAAGTTCAACCCGAGAAATCTACGCATTCCCGGTGAAAAATAATTTTTAATATATTATCAACCAATATTTTTCAAATATATCCATTAAAATAAAAATTGAAAATGTAAATAATGATCCTACAATTTCAAAAAAATGTGCATTGAACGTATACACATTTCCAATACAGAAATATGGGTGAAAATTTATATAATTCATTTCTTCAGAATTTTTTTCATTGCTACGCAATTTTTAAATTTCAAATTCTCATTTTCAAAACATTTTTAATTAAATTTATATATAAACCACAACAACGAAACTAAAAGTAATACAACTTTATTAATATCATTTTTATATTTATTACAATCCTTTGCAAGTTTAGTAAAATTTAACTGAAATATGTTTATAAAGTGAAGATTACGTTAATTATTGATACATAATTGGTATTTTTAAGTATTTATTAAATTGGTGCTGAATATATATCATCACAGTGAAAATGACAAAATAGGTTTCTATAATTTTATTTTTTTCTGGAATTTATGCTATTTATTACAATTTTTACATATAATAATATAAATTTCAATTTCCAAAACTCACACCTTTATGACAATTTTTAGTATTTGACTGTTTTTACTTTATTTTTAATATTATACACACATTCTGTCTAATAAATGAAAAAAATGAGATAACAATTGTTTTTAAAATCTTTTACCCAAATGTTAACAAGACAAAATTAAGACGGATAATTCACTTTAAAGTAAAAAGTAATGTGATATGACGATTCCACCTGAAACAAGTTTGAGAACCCTCCTTTAAAGAATTGATAATAGTGAATAGTAGGATTTTTAAGTTAGATTTTCAATAAGGATTGATAATAGTGAATAATAGGATTTTTAAGTTAGATTTTCAACGTGAATATTATTTTTTTGGTATAATAAAAATATGCCCTCGGCAGATCTAGATGCTGTTTGTACGTAGTACATAACAGTCAACCTAGTAACTTTATAAAATACGATTCTCTCAATGCAAAATTTCGATATTATAATTAAAAAATATCAAATACATGTGTATATTTTTATAAATAAATTGTTAAATTGTAAAATAAAAACAAACCTTTTGGAGGAAAATACGACTTGCTTTCAGCTTTATGCGGCCAATCGACAGACAAATGCCCAAAAAGTTCAAAACTATCAGATATCTCATTTTCCGCAATATCTGGAGGAAGACCTCCAACAAAAACTTTACGAGAATATCTTTCATCCCTAGCTGAAGGAGCATTCAAGCTATTTCGAAAATATTGATAATGTGAAGCAATATGATTAGAACTTGTCATATTTCTAGGATTAAATGAAAAACTTGGTGGGTGTTTAAAAAGTGATTTTGAAATGGCTTTATGTTTATCTCTAATATTTAATTTCTCCATTCGACTGGAAATTCCAGTGTCCACAGATACGCATGGTCTTTGAGGTAAAGAGTTGACGTCAAATTCTGACTTATTAAAATATTCTTGTGAAATAATACTGTATGAATCTGTAGAATTACATGAATAAGAAACATTAGAATTACTTCTGTCCTGTTGATATTGTGGTACAGAAAAATTGCTACTTAGAGTATTTATTTGTGAAAAGTTGATAAAACTTTCTTTGCTCATATTTATCTGTATATTTTTTAATTTATTTTCGTTACATAGCTGATTTTTTTCGTTAGTTTTAGGGGTTTCGTTGTCAGGCTTTTTTTCGTTGTCAAGAGTACATATTGATCCATTTTCAGAAAACTGGTTTTGATTGTATACTGAAGAGTCGCTGTAAACATCTTTGTAAGAATTTGAATATGAATCAATTGAAATTGAATCGTCCATGGAACAATGTGTCTAAATTTATTTTTTAATTTAAAATTTAAATGTGTTAATTTATATTTAAATTAAAATAATACTGCTACAGGTGGAACGACTCGACGAAAGGGTGGTTCAATATAATTTGTATTCCAATTGAAAGAGTGTTCAAAAAATCGATTTTTGCAAGTATAGTCTACGTCATTATTCCAAATGTAATGAGAAGAGTTTTTATTATTTCTAGAAGGTTCTGTTTTATCGAACTTACCGAAACTAGTATAAAAGTTTTTGGTCAAAATGGGAGATTTTGATTTTTTTGGTCTAAAGTGTGGAGAAGTGACCATACTTTTGATATTGCTGTCAAATTTTGTATCACAGTTTTTTTCTTTGCCTTTATCTTTATTAGTGTTTTTTTTGGTGCTAGGTACATTTGAATCATTAATAATTTTTAAAACACGTCTCTCTGCATGGCTATTTTCCAATTCCAATTCAAACAAATCATCCTTTACAAAGTTTTTATTTAAATTTCCATTTATAGGTTTTTCTAAACTTGTGATTTGTTGATAAATGTTATGCATAGAGTTCATCCGTTCACATTCGCATTTGTGCGATAGTTTTAATTCTTGTATTACAAATGTTTAAATTTTTCTGTGCTAAACTTACTTTTAATGATAAAAGAAAAAAAATTGTATCATATGAATAAACAAAGCTAATGTTAAAATTTGAGTAACAAATATTATTAGAATATGGCTCTGTTATTCTCGTTGCTCATGCTTTGCAATTATGTACAGTATAATTATTTAAAGCTAAATATTCCTTTTTGTATCTCCATTGAATATATATCCTGGAAACGAAATCAGCTACGTTGGACTTGGATTTACTAATAGCTCATTGCATATTTAGCAAATTAAAAGCGAAAATACTTGTATTAGGTTATATTATTGCTGCAAAATTATTTTGAATATAGAGCACTTTTTAATATTGATTAAATACATTTATTGTACAATACTATTACTTACAAATTGTTTCTGCAAATACTCGTTATATTAATCCTAATGTTTAATGTCCCTTATTTTTGTGAATGACAAAATTGACACAATTTGATTATAAATTAATAAAAATTGTACAATGTAATATTTAAAGGGTATGATTTTTAAATCTGTTATTACACTCAATTCTGTTCTATATGAACATACTAGAATATGAACTCATCTCAATATGAACACAAGAATTTTGTTTGAACAAACATTGATTGGACATTTCGAAACAAATAATTATATTATTATCGCCATTCATATATGTTCATATTACAGTATAGTATGAACATGATCAAAACCTGGTCCTTTCATGTTGATATAGAACAGAATCGACTGTATATTGAATCTACGGCATAGACTAATCAATTTTCAATTCTAGTTCATTAAATAAAATGAAATAAAAAATTTCATCATTATTTAGTATAAACGAATCAATTAAAAACACTAATTATTATATCAACAGAATTATCTAAAGTTAAGACTCAAATGTAAATGAAGTTTTGATTATCTATGTCATAGACTATGATAATTATTATCCTATATGAACTAAACTTTAAAGTTAAATTTACAATTTTGATGTATGTATAATCGAATGTTCGATTAAATCGTATGATCGAGATTCCACTGTTATATAAAATTTATCATAATAAATAACATGTAAAATGTACAGTAAATGGAACACCATTGCGCTATAAATAATAAAGTGTTTAAAAGGTTGACTTTTCTTTTGTAAAATTGATTACAAATTAACCGTATAAGTATAAACATGTTTTGTATGTATCAGGGTAGTGAAATCTGACCTGCCACATAAAATAATTCAAAATAGTCAATTTTTATTGATTTTTTCTAACAATTTAGGTAAATCTTTGCAAGATGAGCAGTTTCGTTTACATTTAGTCAGAGTCAGACTATTTGCTGTTCGAAGGTCGCACTAGCGTCCCAAAAAAATTAATAAGGCAGTAACTTTCTAAATAAAATTTAATCATATACAGCAGTGATTTTCATGGGGTGAATGATAAATTTTTAGTACATTTTAGTAAAATCTTATGAGAAAAAACCAAAATTTTACCAACCCTTAATGAACAAATCCTTTTTTACAAATATTTTTTTAAAAAATCTGATCTATAAAAAAACTTAAGTTTAACAATCCTTAAGGAAAAAAACCTGCTTTACCAATATTTTCTCAAAAATTAACATTTTAAATGAAAAATAATTCAAATTGTTCAGAAGGCCGCATACGGCCTTTATGTCGCACTGTCCCGCTCTGATGTAGAGTATTCTCTAATTCAAACTTGAACGGAAACCTATAATATCACCTATAATATCATTAATTTTGCATACATGGCGACGTGGGGATTGGCGAATTATAAAGAGAATATTGAAATAAAAATCCCTGAAATCGAAGAATGACATAAATTACATTTCATGATGAAATGTATAATTTACTATTCACATCAGGATTTGATATCGCAACAATTTTCGGTTAGTCATGATTCATGAATGTTTAAAAATGATTTTCAATTTTTGGCCCTCATTACCAATATACTCAAATCATTCTGGATTGTGCACATTCCCAACTGGTGATTAGTTGTATAATTATATTTCTTATAGACAATGACAATTGATGTAATTTCGGGTTGATAATATCGATATTTTGTAATCATTTTTAAATTTATTAAGCCATTTTTAATTTATTTTCAAAAATCAAACACTGGCATAAGAATCTCATTGATTTGAAATTTTAATCAGATGTAAAAATTTAATACATTTGTTTAATTTTATTAATTAACCAATACAATTCTCGCGATAATAATTATTTTTGTATTGATTTTTCAGAATGTTTGTTAAAATTACTAAAAAATACACATTTATTTTTCGATTTGAATTAAAATTTATCAATTTTTTTTAGTTTTGTATAGCATGATATTTAATGCTTAAAATCTAAATATGCATCATAATTTAAATTTTCGAATATAACGGGTACCATAAAGTAAAAAAAATTGAAAATACATTGTCTCGTTAATTAGTACAACTTGTTTTTTCACATTTCTAAATGAAATAGTTTACTCAAAAAATATTGTGACCATATTTATTCAAGTCAAATATTTTATAAAGTCAGTTTGCATAACAAATGTATATTTAAACAAGTATGCAAACAACTGATTAAGCATAATTAATGCACGTTTGTCAAATGTTTATACTAAAACCAGATCATTACACAAAATGTAGAATTGACAAACTTAATCAATCGAATAAATGTAAAATATTCATATTTTGACAATATGCCACAATTGTTATATAAATGATCCAAAAATGTGAAATAAATAATAGTATATTAACCCATATACTCCCAGACAAATTTTTCCAATTTTTTGGCTTTGATTTTTCCAAAAATTTGGGAAGTTAATACATACTTG
>LWCA01000130.1:0-49061 GCA_001642005.1 Intoshia linei | reverse complement strand
CATTACTACTGGTTAATTCATGGTATAATGATTTTTCTTGATTATTATTCATTTTTATCCTTTTATTTAAATTTTTAATGTTTTATAAATGTGAAATTTTTTTAATGCAACTTGTATAAAATTTTTCCAATAATGAATTCAATGAATACTGTGTGTTGTTTATGTTTATTTGTGTATGATTATTTATTTGTTAATGCATATGTTTGGATTTCATCCAATAATACAAAGTTAAATGTGTAATATAGTAAACTAACTGATAAACTGACGTGAAATCTGTCAAGTACACTATATATTTTATATTAACGTCCAATCAATGTGATTGTATAGTTGTATTTGATATTGTTGTTTTGACTGATGATACTTGATGTGTATCATTATTTCTTGTCGTTTAATTTTAGTATTATTTTAACTAATTTCGTTTCGTTTGGTGTAATTATATTCAAATGTGAATTTCATATTATGAGTTTTAAATTTAATATCTTTTCTTTTAAATAAAAAATTAACTCTTTTTCAATCGATTGCATTTATTTTACTCAATAAAAGGTGTATTTTAATTTTACAAAAAAAGGTGGGCCTTTTGTAGAATAAACTTTTATAATTGAATTTTATTTAATTTTAAAAAAATATGTAACTTATGTAAATAAGTCTATTCTTTAAGTTCTTCAATTTCATTAGAACATTATAATATGAATAATTACTCAATTAAGAATATATGCATCAAGTGATTAATTACATTAATGCGATATATAAAAATATTTATTGAGGGTATTATTTACAAATATGTTCAATGATATATTTAAATGATGTATCTTGGTGAATTCTATTATTTATTTATATGAATGTATGTAATTCTAAATCGCCTTCTCCATGCAAATTCCGCTAAATATAACCTCAATAAATTTCTTGAAGTTCCACATTCCTTTTTGTTTCCTAAAAAATATATAACAATTATACAAATTACAATACTTCTCTTGGCTAGAAATCACAATGATTTTATTTTGTTAGTATGCGCCAACGTTACGGGGTCCACGTAATTTTCTTTATGGTTCACCTTTAAATAATTGTAACCATAAATATTTGTAATCTATTTGATTATTTACCCTTAAATGAGTGTACCCAAATGAACTTATGATATTGTACGCCGCCCAACAATCGGAAACTATTATTGATCCAAGTGCAATATTTTTTCTAAATATTTATTATACATTACTGTAAAATATTTACCGTTCACTTATTTATGAACCGATTGAAGTTGGTGGCACCAACTTCAACAACCAACACCAACTTGGTAGTACAAATGTTGATATAAATGTACTACGTGTAATATTAAATATTTATTGGAATATTGTGTTTAATCAGACCGATAGCTTCGAAGCATTACACAGACTTCAATTGTTAACGTAAGCCTCGCTCGTTAAGAAATATATGAAAAAAAAGTTACAAAAAATAAAATTCCAATTTGAGTCAAATATCTAGTATTCTATGACACATATTAGTGTTATACAAAGTGGCATAGATGCAGCTAAACATGATTAATTAAAATGTACAAAAATTTTTAATTTTTCTTTATAAACGAAGCAGGAATTTATGTTTTTGTATAAAAAAATTAAGAAAAATACGAAAATAAACTTAAATTTGGCTATTGTATTAATTACTTACAATAAGAATAAAATTAATAAATAATTTACATACATGTTAACATTAACATTAGCATTAACTTAATTTCATAATTTTCTTTGTTTTCTAACAATAATTGGTATCTATAACACCACTTTACAATTTGCTTCAAATTGATTATATTCCATAAATCAACTAAATATTATAATTTTCTATTTTAAAATAACGACAAAATGGGAAAAGGTTATAAAAACTTTATGTCAAAAAAGTTCTTTCATCCCGGAAACAAAGACAACATTAAAAGAGTAATTTCTGATTTGTACGTAAACTAGATATATGTAGGTCTGGATGGCAAGACAAAAAGCTAGTTATGATAAAAAAAAACAAGATGAAATGATGAACCAATATCAGAAGGAACAAGAATTAATAGGAAATAAAGCATTGTTAGGTGATGAAAAGGCAAAATTGGGATTATCATTCATGTATGATGCTCCTCCCGGTATAGAACGTGAAGATGTAAGAAATATTATGTATATATTTTAACCATTTAGAAAGCTGTAAAGGAAATAAAATTCGAATGGCAAAGAAAATATACGGCACCACGTGAAACGTAATTGCATTTATTTCGTAATTTATACTCAGATATTTAAAAAATGATGATACGATTTTGGACCAACCTTTTGGTATTGAAGTTAAAAATGTAAGATGTGTCAAATGTCGACAATGGGGACACGTTAATACGTCAAGAACATGTCCATTTTTTGGAGAAAACTTAACTGCCGAGCCAATTTTTCGTAATTTTATTATATTAATCGCTTAAATTTAATTAGCCGACGAAAAAATTAAGAAAGATAAATTAGAAGGTGGACTGGAAATTCAAGCTAAAATAAAAACTTTTGATGTAATTTATTGATGGGTTATATTAACTTTTGGTCAATTTTTGCTATGCCTGTTGAAAACTTAATTATTACATGGTTTGTCAAATTTAGGTTCTTAAGGTTATTTTAAATTTGATTAACTGTAAGGGTAAAAGAATTTATTTTTTAGTACACAATAAAAGAAAGAAATGATTAAATATTTCATAGATTTTTTACCTTTGTCACGCGACCCGCACCATAACTAATTTTTCTGAAAAGTGTACTTGTTCAGGTGATAAAAATCGAAATATATCACAATTTGGAATATTTGAGGTGTTTTTGCCACAGAGTTTCAAATCTAGGATTGATATTTTAAATAATTACTCTCATAGAGACGTTATTATACTCGAGCCATGATTATTTTTTACGAAGGTTATCTTGAAAAAGATTCATGTCAAAGTTGACAACTAACTCTTAATACACGAACTTTAAAAATTTTTCAACACATCGAAAACGAACTCTGAACCGTGTTGCCAGAGAAGAACCTACCAATCTCGATGTCACCCCTAAAAATAAAAAATTCGATCACAATGCGTAGTGTCACATACACCTAGCCACCTCTCCAAGGCTCTTGACTTAAAATTTTGAATTTAGCACAAAATAGTTGATATTCATGAATATATTTTTTTAATGTTCAATTTGTATCAATCTTGTGTATGATTCAGTCCATAGATCCCCGTAATTTTACTGAATAAATTATAATTAAAAAAATTGAATTTTAATGACAATAAATCAATAATAATTAAAGTAGTAAATAATAATAGTATTAATAGTTACATTATATATTAGAAATTGTACTTATCTGACGATAGTAGTGATGAAACTGAATTTCTTAAAGGACTTACATACAAACAGAAGAAGAAATTATTACGGTAATTTATGAAAAAGTTTTTAATGTTACATGATCCACAGATCTGTCTATTTTTAAGTACATATTGATTCATTTAAAAGAATTCAGTCAGCTTAATAAAATAAAATAATTATTTTTTACAGCTTAGAATTTTGAAATGAAATATTGTAATATGTTGAAGTGGACGTTTTTCATTCCTCCTTTGATAAGACATTTAGAAATATTTAATTTTATAAATTAATCTTTCTCTCGCCATTTATTTACCGTCACGACTAAAATTTCGAATCCACCGTTTCGGGTAGTGAGTAAATTTGAAAACCCTTATCCATTCTCTAAATGTTATTTAAATGTAGTAAATTGGCCAAGATTTCAAACAAATCTGAAAAAAAAAGAAAATAAACGTTTGTAATTTATTAAATTTATTTTAAAATGGGAATTTTAGATATGTATTTATCAAACGAGACTATATTAGGTACAATCGTATCAAAATCATTATTATTGTAAAATTCTGCTTGTTGTGGAATTGCTGCATATAATCCCTAATATATTATATTAAAGTGTAAATTGTTCACACCTGTGTATATAATAAATATTGACACACCAATGTATGTATTTCTTTAACATCAAACGTTTCCTCTGAGTACGATTCCACAAGTTTTTGGAGATTATTGTATTCCTGATATTTTATATTGTTAAACTTACATTATATTTACTTCAGTGTCTTTTAAATTTTTACAAATTTCCCGAATAAATAAGAGATCGAATAAATTCTGAGTATTTTTTGTACTGTAGACACATGTTAAATGGTGTAATACTTCTTTGTTAATTGGAAAACTAATTATAATTATTGTATTATGTTCCATAATATTTACTTTGTAAATAAATTAGATTTCAATAGCATACGAGAAACATTTTTCATATACTTAGAAAGAGATTGTGAAATCTAAATAAACAATAAAGCCAATATTTTTAATATTAATACACTTATAGGTGTAGCGCCAGATTGATAATCCTCAAAAAAATTATCATATTAAAATATTCTTACATTTTTGAAATATATATTGAATGGAGTGCTTAAAAATATATGTGAATTAAGATTTGAGTTGATTTCATTCATAATAGTTTTAATTGTATGTGAAAAATCTTCAATAATATTCTGATCATTTGAATGGCATGTCATTAATCTAATCATTACATTATTATTATGAACAGCAAAAGTTGACCACCATGCTAGGGAAACTATTTGTACTTTCTCAAATGAATTTAAAGATTTTAATTTTCCCAGCATGCTGATTGATGCCTAAATTAAAAATAATACTTATCTGGTAAATTCATCAATGGATGGTGAAACAAATTGATAAATTTTGAAAATATAAATAATCTAAAATAATTTAATCACTTATTAACCATACTCTCTAAATTTAAATTCAATATTATCCTTAGTAGAACATATCCAACTAAATATATAATTTTATAATTTACAATATATACCTTGAAACTTTACTAACAATATTCTCCACAAACGTGTTCCCTAACTTTTGGGGCATATCAAAATTTATTTGATAAGACTCTGTAATACATTCTATGCAATAATCTATATATTTGTAAAATTTTTCAAAGCTAAAATTGTATTTTATAATAAAAATTGATACCATTTTATAATAAATTCATTATTGGCGTAATACATATCATGCGATTTTAATAAGTCCTTTTCTACGGTTGTAATTATATCTGTTTCTTGTTTAACATCTGAGTTGGCGATTGACGTATAACTATCCTCCAAAATAACTAGAGATTTAGCAGTCATTTTTGCAAATGTTTGCTATGATTCGTGAGAAAAAAACAAAAATTAAAATACTGTGCATATTGCTTCGAGTCTTTTTAAAGTAAAACTAATAATCCCGTCGATAAGGTGTACTATTTTGTATTCGATATTCAGCTTAATTTGTACATAAATTTTGATCAATTCGTTAAGGTCCATTATATTACAGAAAAGTTTTTCCAAAGCTTGTTCAATAACATTTGTATTCTTTTTCAATTCCACTTTGAGATCTGCATAATGTATGCATTTAATTGAAACATCTAAAGATTAATGTAAAGTATAAGAGCGTTTGACAAATAGTTTGACAATGATTTTTACATGATGTCAGCGAAAATTATTTTATTAAAATGTAACCCGTTTCAAAAAGCTGTTCTATAATATTCAATATATTTTAACATTTCTTCAAAATAGAGAAAGTCTTTAATTACAATACAATCATAATTAAAGTTACCTCTATTAAAATGTTTGTTTGTGGCAATTTTATCTATACAATTCACTTGAATATTATCCATATCTAAAATTAATATTTTTTTGAATATACAAACCAACCATAATCTAAATTTTTTTTTAATCTGTTGAAAGTATTTCCGAAATTTTCTTCTAAATAATTAAATTGTTATTTTCAATTAATTTATAACCATTTTCAATTTCATTTAATGCAATAAGTTTTTTTAGTTCATTACTCAATAGCAAAAATATATTGACTAAATCATCTTTTTTCATTAAATATATACAATATCCCTATATATGTATATAAACGATAAAAGTAATTTTTATACAATAAGATTTTTAACTTTGATTTCCAAAAAATTTTCATCTAGCATGTTGCATGATATGATATACAACTCCGATAAAGTCTAAACATATATCAAACCTTACAAATAAAACCTTTATGCTTCTACAGCGATATTCCTCTTTATCAAAAATCTAAACATATATTATGATATACAACATTAATTTTCTTACAATAGAAGTAATGGTATCTGTACCCTTATTATAACACAATTGTTGTAATTCATTATAAATACCCATATCTTGATAATATTCATCTTTAATTTTTTCATATATCAAAATTATTGCATATGCTCTGAGGTATTCGCCATTGATTATATGTTGATCAATCTATTACAAATTATTCAGCATATAGTCAGGAATTACACTTAAAGTTAAATCTGTTAATCCAATCATGGCTGAATCTCGCAAAAATTCTTCTCCACTAAATGATTTACTTTTGTAAACATAACACATACGTCTGGTTATCCAAATCATTTAAGCTACATTTGTTTTTGCGAAGGTAATCAAAATTTTCACACATATCTTGACAGCTTTTAGACAGATCAAATAAAACATGACCCACAGCCAAAATATCAGCTGCTTTGGTACTATAATATTTGTTATTATTATTCACCCATTACTAACCAAAGGTATCCGCTCAAAGTATCACTCAGTATTACACTGTCATTTCTAAAAATATTTTACTTGAATAATATGATGAATACTTGAATTCATCAATTTTATGCCGAAGAACATTTAACTTATTATTTGAAAACAAGGTTTTCGTAAAGTCTTCAACTTCAGACTGAGTCATTTAATTTTAAATCCACGTCTACAGGTAAATAAATATAGTTTATTTCAATATTATGTACTCATAGATATGTCTTATTCCGTATGAATCAAGTTATTACTCAGACTAATAATAAACTACATACGTAATTGTAATTGTATCAATATTGTATTTAACTTTTCCATGGTATTTTAAAGCTCATATATTTATTTACTTTAACATTTATAAATGTAGTTATTAAAGACACATACAGTGTTACATGTACAAAATTTAGCCAAACTTAATTCAACTATACTTTAAATCTACATGTAGTATGAATATTATTGAAAAAATAAATATATTCGAATTTTTTCCAGAAAACATCGGAAATATAAATATTACATCATCTTTTATGTATAACTCGATTTGGTTTTTACATTTGTTATATATTCTTGTTATATATTTTACATCTTCATTAATATTGTTCTTGTGGCCACAACTTTTACACAAGAAAAAAAAATTATCCTTTGATGCTAGACATATTTCTCATCGTGGAGGTACATTTCTAAATAATTGTATTATATCCGATAGGCGCTGGCGAATCCCTTGAGAACACTATAGGAGCATTTAAACGGTATCGGTTTTTCAATCTTCCTAGAATTGTTTAGTGCCATCCAGAATGGAACGGATATGCTTGAACTAGACGTCCACATAACCTTGGATGAAAAAGTAGTCGTAGTGCATGAAAACTATTTGTACCGTTTAACCGGTCATAAAGTTAAAATCAGTGATACCATATATAAAGTAATATTTCATTATATTTTTTATACGGTCCTAGAATTTACCTCTATTGAAAACAAAAATTGCAATAGACAATCATGCCAGTATTTAATATAATTCCTTTATTCATAATTTAAGACCATATTACTGTATCTAAACCAAACGAGGATAGGCAAATCCCTCAATTGGAAGAAATATTTATCGCTTTCCCAAATATACCGATGAATATTGACATTAAATATGATAGCATTCCATTGATCAAAAAGGTTTTACTTAATTTACTGTATATCCAAACATACAGGTTCAAGAATTGTTAAGGGTTTACGATCGCAAACATCTAACCATTTTGGGGTCTGGGAATGATAAAATTGCATCGAAAATCAAGTCTCAAGTAACTACATTAGTATAATATTTCAATATGCGTAGAGGGATTTTCATTATTTTTTCTCTGAAAACCAAATGGTTCTATATGTTATTTATTTTTACTTGGGTTTACTCATGTACATGCCTATAACTGAAATTTCCTGCGAAATTCCCGTCCCGAAAGTGTTGCTCAGGTATTGATAACTACATATATACGTGCATATTTATGTTAGGAAAGGACATTATTTACACAACTGTTCCTTTATAAGAAGAATAATGGTTCTACTCTTCGACAAGTATTACTTTGCTATTTTTGATAATTTTTTAGGTTAATAGTGAATTCGTTTTTTGTCAATTATTTACGTCGACGCGGAATTCACGTAATAAATACAATTTACCATTTGTCATTGTTTATTTTAGACCTATTTTTGGGTATTAAATGAAGAAGAAGATTGGAATAGAATACACAATTTAAAAGTTCCTGTAGGAATAATGACAGATTTTCCAAAAAAGTTAAATGAATATATTTGTAAAAATCAAAAATAATACAACTAATGTACTTACAAATGTTTTAATATTGCACTTATGGGTACTTCGTACTGCATTCTGTTTAATGCTATGTTTCTATCTAGAATTTCATATGAAACCCTTTTTTTTCGATCATCCATTGGATTATTTTCATTGCTAATTCATACATGTATAAACATTTGTTAATATTACATTTTGTTGTATAAATATCTTTCTGAAAATGCACATATTCCTTTAAAATATTCGTAATTCACTGGAGTTTGTTCTAATCCTGAAATTCCTGCTATTTCCTTGAATGTATTATCGTTTATTAAATTTGGATAGATATATTTTAATGCTATGGCTGTTTTCTAAAATTAAACCATGAAAACTACCAATTTTATATTAAATACATAATACACCAGTGGTTTTCAATTATTTGGTGTTCGCGACCCCATTGTAAACTTAAAAAATTTTCGCGACCCAAAAATTTTCAGAATAAAAATATTTCCGTAACATTATTACTGTCAATAATATATTACAATAAATAAATGTATTCATAAAATGTTCAAATTCTCACGACCCCCTGATAAATTTTGTGACCCCCTGGTTGAAAAGCACTTTAATATACGGTCTATTATAACGAAATTAAAGAAAAAATTTTTGTATCATAAATTTAATAATATAATTTAATATATAATATAATATCGGAGTATTAATTTACTGTATTTTTTTATTTTAAAAAAAAAAAATTATGGGGGCATTACATCAAAAAATGTTTACTCGAACGATTATTAAACTAACAATTTTAATAAAAAACTACAAAAAAATATTATTTGTCGACACAAACAGGACATTCCAGAATTGGGGCCGCATAATTGCCACCCCTGAAGACCCTGGTATATAGTAAATGCATATTAAGATGAAATAAACTACATTATAAATGTCATAATATATATCAAACATTCTCAACTGTTTTCACTGTGAACCCTTACGATGGTATTGAAAAAAACCTGTGGACCCAAAAAAATTATATACATAACATCCTTTACATATATAAAATGTTATGTGTGTGTTAATGTTAATGTTAGTGTGTGTGTTTATTAAAAAAAAAAAAGCAATTGGTAATACATTTTTTCAAGTGATGCAGCATCGCCATATCATTTTCCGAAATTGAGTGATTCAGGGTAAAAAATCTTATTTTAAAAATAAAACCAACCTTAAAATTAAAAAAACACATATTCTTGGACGCGTTTGAAAATTATTATCTTTACATTTACTTTATCATTACATTTTAAAAAAAGACAATCATGGTTTTGGTCGTAAAAATGGACTTTTGTGAAGTTGCCATTTATTATAATAAATAATAATAATATATTTATAATATTATAATAACTATCCCAGAATTTATTTTTTATAAAATTTTAGGATGTTTCATCTATTAAACATAGGGTAATCTGTAGTTTTGGCCATGAAGGTGTGCGTTTCTGAGGCTGAAATTTAGTACAGTGTTAATGATTTTAAAACGCGTCTAGAATGTATGTTTTATTATATTTTTGGGCTGATTCTATTTTTCTACAAAAGAGCAAATTGTGGTTTTGACCCTAGAAGGACTCAAATTCGGAAACTGACAAATAAATGCATATCTGGAAACTGGAAAATAATATATTAGAAATTGGGTTTTTTTTAAATTCTATGATTCAATTTTTTTAAATACACACTCACCCATAGACATTCAATTTTATATTAGTACAGGATATAGAATTATTTTTTTTACGTTTATATGGAGTATTTACTTAAATTTAGTCGTAATGGAAAAGAGATATTAAATTATATGTCGTTAATTAGAAATAATTACTATAATTGCCGAAATATAATTTTTCATTTTACCAAACCCCCACCC
Organism: Intoshia linei; assembly: GCA_001642005.1. Taxonomy (NCBI): domain Eukaryota; kingdom Metazoa; phylum Orthonectida; family Rhopaluridae; genus Intoshia; species Intoshia linei. Next base: position 38,759 of record LWCA01000130.1, on the reverse strand, counting down.
CAAACTGATGTGGACCCCTCCATGCACCCGTTGAGAATGACTGATATAATTATTGTATTAGCACTAATTAATAATTAATTTTTCGTATTACAGAAAAATTTTAAAACTCAAATATTTTGCACACCTTTTGTTTAAATATAAGGAGTTCGACATTTTGGAAAAGCTGATAAATATATTTTATTTAGTATTATTACGTTGAAAGTTAAACATTTGAATGGATCTTGATACACAGAGAATACATTTTTATAAATGTTGAGTCTGTTGTGAGCTTTAACGTCGACATATTTGCTTAAGTAGTTTTTTGGTGTTATAGTGCGTATTAAATTGATATTTGATGGTATTTTGAACACAGCTGATGTTCTGTTTAATAATGATTTAACAATCGTTTCTCCTAATTTTATTTTTGGAAACTAAATGCAAAATAAAACCAATTACGGCATATTATGATATCAACATTACTCTAGAATTAATTTTTTTAATCATTTCCATTTCATCATTATGAAATTTTGATTCCTGAAGTATGGCGAGTCTTACATCGTTAATCTATAATTATTTTTTTAAATCTTCTAAATTTAATCTATCATTCGAATACAAAATTGTTTGTATAATATTAATATAATACAAATAATGATATAAGTATATTGTATATTTTTATTCGCATGATAATTATCACATTAAAATTTGTGTAGCATTGATTTAATAGGTTACTACTAATTGAAGTGAATTAATTAATAATTAATAATTTTCTTTTGAAAAAATGTCGTTATGTTTACAAGGCACATTTAGGCATAGAAATTCAATGTAAGACCTAGATCAGTGATGGAAAAGTACGTGTTTGCATGTAAAAAATACACATTTGACATTTTTTTTACACACTTGAAAAAATATATAAATTGACTTCAAATAAAAAATATTACTAAAATAATTAACGATATTTTAATACATCTAAAATTATCTATAAAATTCAAAGATTTATGGCCAATTTTTCAAATTTCGTGGGTCATCCTCTGGTTGGATTTCATTGCATTATACACCAAGAAGTACTCTGCTCTAAAACAGCTCTGGTCACTTAAATATGGTTGTTATCACTGTAACGAAAATCATTAATTACATCCAAGCACGCGCCTTACACAAAAGAAAATTCACTTTGATGTTAAAGGAAGTAAAATCAAGTTGTAATGGACTGCTTATGTACATCAATATCAAAGGTTCAGTAGAGGTAAAGTTCTTGAGCGCTTTGTGAAATGCTTATCAGAAATTAAAACATTTTTAAGATATAAAGATAACTCTCAATTAGATAATAACGATTGGATTGTTAGTCTTATGTTTTTTACTGAGCTTTCCTTGCATTTAAATGAACTTAACCTTAAATTTCAAGGGTACGGGAAGAATTGTTGTTTAATTGTTGTAATGTTTAGTATTATTAAGGCATTTGACTATAAACTATCAATATTTTATCATGATATAAAAAATAAAGATTACAAATATTTCCCTAAATTGAAAAAATTCATGATAGAATCAATTTTTTAAATCTAAATAAATGTAAAAATTATTTTTTTAATAAAAACACACTAAAAAAAATTTCTGAAAATAGTATTAAATGAACCACACCTAGTTTTAGTTGGCTGCCATCACTGACCTAGATCAATAATTTTTAACTGGTTTAACTTTGTGTACATTCTTTCAGCTTAATTTAAGATCTTTATTATTATATCACTTAAACACATTATAATTTATACACTTATTATATTAGAAATCATCCAAACAATATTTTTAAAATCGTTTTTATTTTAACAGTTTTATACTTGATACCCACACCGAGTGGCTTATTTCAAATAAGAAATAATCACAGCTGATTTACACTTTAATTTAAAATAGCTAGTTTTTACTGTCCGTCAAAATATTTTACCTTTTGACCAGTAGCGGATCTAGATGGGGTGCAGGGCGCTCCCTGGCGTAACAAATGTATCCTAAAATACTTTAATTTATGTATTAACAGTGTAAAATTGAAAAAAAATTATAATACGCCATCATATTTGGCTTATTGATTTGTGGTTGTTATCATTCTTAACGTTTTATGTATATAATGATCATAATATATGTATTATTTGTTATTCTACTAACAGCAATTTAAGTTAAATTATCGAACTGAATGTTGTTGTTAATCGAAGGAAAACTTACCGAAATATTCGATTTTGTTGTTGAAAAATTAAGTAGAATGAAAACTAGAAAAAAATATAAATTAAATTATAATTAATATGAGTTTGTCCACCTGGCTAAAAATTCTAGATCCGCCGCCGCGTTTGAAGTGCAAGATTCGAAACGTTGGTAAATATTTGTGTAAATGACACTTCCAATCTTCGAAATCGTGTTAAATACTTATTTTTCACAGTATATAAAATTAATATTATAATATATTAATTATTTATATTATTAATTTAATTTATTTTAATTGAAGAGGTTTGTTAATATTAGTATTATTATTAGTACGTTTATAAAATTGTAGGTTTTCATATATACTAATATAGGGTTGGGCTTGTCTAAAATGAGTGAGAACGCTAATCTTAAGTAAACTTTTCATGAAGTAAATGCTAACTCCTACGACGAAACTGACTATTATTACATTTCAGTCAGAGTTAATATTTATATAATAATTATTAAAATATTTTGACCTGCTGAGATACTTTTTCCATGGAGCTTGATTTGGGTTGGTAACTAAAATAAAATAAAAATATATATAAAAAAAATTACAATATTCGAATTAAATTATTGTTTTTCTCATTAGGAATTTTAACATCAATTTTAACCTTTCTAGCTGTTGGAAAAGTTGAATCTAAACTAACGTGTCTACTAATAGTATATATTGAATTGTGATTCGTTTCAGAACTAAAATTTTGGTAATACATCCTGGAGCTTAACTTGTCTGATTGAATTTTTTGATAATGCTGTTTTAATTTATTTAAATGTATATATTGTGGCTTTGAGGAATTTTCTATTGGTGTAATTTTAACAGTAGCCTTTTCCCCTTCTAAACACACAGAAGGGGAACGCGAAATAATTTCCTTATTGCCACTATTTCCATATGAAGCTACTCTGTCTTTATTAAACGTGAATCTATTGTTTATTATTTCAGCAGGAATTCTATTTAATGAGAACTTTCTAATTGGCAAATCAATGTATTTTTTTACAATAGACTTTTTCGTCACCACATCATTATGCGAAAATATTAGATTTGGCTGTTTCGATGTTGTTAATCTTCTTTTAGGTCTACTTTCCTCTCTATATATAGTGTTTGTTATATTACCAGTATCTGGTTCGGAAGTAACCGAAATTCGCAGGGGTAATGTTTTATTTACTTTTACGTCCTCATTGCTATTAATACTACTGAAAGATTCGTTTTCTATAGATTTTTTTACAGGCGATTTAACTGCAACAGAATCAGCTTCTGATCCGATTGGAGACAAGCAACCGTTTAGTAAACTTTCATTATAAGATAGAGTATCGCATATAATACTATCTTCTGCGAATTTATTTTTACCCTCAAAACCCGGACTGGCGGAAGAATTGAATAGGTTTGAATACATATCCAATTGTGGATAGAAAGCATTCTTTCGTCCACCCAATCTTTTAGTACACTGAAATAGTGATGTATCTACGCTTGAATTTTTAAAATTGGATTTTGACTTCAAAAATGTAGAGGCTGCATTTCCATATGTTTTGCTCTATAAATATATATAAATAATGTATATTAAATTATTTATTACCAAATAAAGTAATTTTAACTTTTCTATTAAATCTATAATTTATTATTATATGAGTAATGATTTAAATTACTTTCATCATGGTTTCTATTGAATATTTCGAGTTTATCAGAATTTACTTTTGGGGTTTCAGGTACTTGTATTCTAAATACATCTCCAAACAAATTAGATGGTTTTTTATCCATGTTCTATATAATATAATTAAACAGCATATACAAAAATCCAAAGAAAAAGTTTGTAAAAATAATAATTAATTTGATTTACAATCGAAATTTAATTTTTTATTTAAATCTATTGATATACATGAAATAAATTATTTTGATGATATTAAATATGATATGATGACGATAATCCAATTTACAAAATTTTCTAATTTTATTGTTAATATTTACAAAAACAGAGCGTTTCAAGTTGACATATTGGGTTAATTTAATTATATACAGTAAACTATGCTTTATAAAAACACTCGTTATAATAAGACTTGTTATAATAACAGCTTAGTAATAAATTTTGATTTCCATAGTACGTACACAGTTTCACAGCAAGTTTTAACTAATGTTAAATTAATTTATTTTTCTAAAAATACTACACATAAAACCCAACCCTTGGATGCTGGCATTATAAAATGTATTAATTTGAACAGAAATATCAGAAATGCTTAGTCAAACGTTTATTGATTCAAATGGAAGAAAAGAATATGGAAAATGAAACATTTGATATTAATCATTGCAGTGTTAATCTACACGAAGCAATTCAAACAATATCGCAATGTAAGAGTATATTAAAGGAAAATACAATTAAAAACTGTTTTAAAATGACTGTTAAAATGTAAAAAGTAGAATATTCAATTTGCTACAATAACATTCGTTACAACTGTTTTATTTTGTTCTTATAACGCATAGTTTACTGTAGTTTAATTTAAGTGGAATGAAAACAATTTTTATGAAAATTTGTTTATAGGTCGACATTCTTAATTAATATTTTCAAAAAGGAAAAAAATGTCATTTTGTTGGACAGATTTATTGAGATTCGTGTTTATTTAAGATAAGGACAATGATATTAAGTGAATTGTAAATGTATAACCTTTATATAGATAGGTCTTATGGACCTATTCACACAAATATTATTGAATATTCTGATGAGCTTTAGAATAAGATAAAGTTTTTTAAATCTTTTTTTATTTCCATTATTAAACTTTAAACAATTGTTAAAATCTAATATTAGATAAATTAATAAAATTAATAATTCATAAATTGGAAATAAATTACAAGTTTGATGTATTCTTTTTTTTTGCTCTTTATTATTTCCTGTTGTTTTTTTTTGTAGATATGCCGTCTTTATTTTTCGTATTCGTTCTATGATTTTTTTACGTTTATTTTTCTTTTTTCGAAGCCTGTTCCTTGATTTTCCATATATTGATTTTACATTTTTTTTAGATAATTCTTTATTTAACATTAACATAATTTTGAAAAGCGATTTTCGATCTAGCGTTTTCTTACATATTGACAAAAATTTATCTTTTATTATTTTTCGTATATTTACTCTACCATTTTTTTGTGGTTGTGAAGAAGCATCCACAAAAGTTGTCAATGTTTTATGGTTTTTTCTGAGAATATCAGCGTATATGTTATAAATACGATTTGATTGAGCCTTGTTATGAATAATAAACTTACTAGGTATAAACATATTAGGCTGGGTTATGTACATTTCTTTATTTTTCATTTAATTATTATTTTTACCAGGTTTTCTTTAAAATATTGTGTGACCATTAACAAGTGGTAATTATTCTATTTCAACTAGTTTACTATTGTATATATACGATATTCTCAAAATGGTTACTCTTATCATACTCGATAAATCATTAACAATGTATTAGTATAATGGTCTTTGAATTATACAAACAAAAAATATAAATAACATTTATTTGTTGTTGAAATGTATTAATTAATTTTAATAGACTGTTCCCTTAATCCTTTATAATAGCCTTTATGATCCAACTTTCTAACAATTCAAAAATAGTATTTGCTGGTTGATCTGCATTTATTTGTTGAATTATATTTTTGTACAAATCTTTCAAAACTTCAATATAATTTAAATATTTATCAATTTTCATGAATATGTATTCGCTTGAGTCGCATAAGTGAGTTAATAATCGGTCATTTACTAGTTCGTCCAATGGTGGATTAAAAAGCAAATGATATTTGTTTCCTAAAATATACTGTAATAATATTTTTAATGTTACCTGTCAAGGGATCTATTCGCTTTAATGTTAATCTTTCCAATATACTTTCTTTACTGATGTCAAACATAAACACTCTAAATTATTGATTTTTTAATGCGCTTTGGCTTAAACCTAGTCGGATTGAATCCTTTCTCCGTAAGCATTAATGCTTGATCAATATTTCTAGGAAATCCACGTAAAACCCATCCTTTATAAATACAATCATTTCGACTCAACCGTTCGTCCATTATTTTGTTGACGAGGACATCGGGAACTAAACATGTAGATTATGTATATTCCCCCGTAAATATTAAAATTACTCTGTTTGTTATTGTCTACATAATTTTGACAAGCTATCCCAATATCACTTCTTTTACACATTTCCTCCTTTATCAATGTACCACTGGACACTAATAATTATAATTTAGAACATACATAAAAAAATTGGATCTGAAAGTAAAAACATAAAATAATTTATGATTTAGACATTAAATACATTTTTTAAATATTTACAATTGACAAATCCATATTTGTTGGCCAATAATTCACATTGATATTTTTTACCAGATCCTATTGGTCCCAAAACTAATATTCTCGGTTTCAATGGAGAAATATTCTTTTTAAATGTGTGTATGTGGATTAAAACTAATCATGTATTCGAATTATATTTTCAAAATGTTTTTACCTTTTGTAAAAATATCTTCTTTTGGCATATCTACATTAAATTCACTCATAATATGTTTATAATATTTTTTTAATTTTTTTTCTAGTTTTCTGTATTCTTCTAATCTTTCCTTGATTCTCTCAATTCCATTATTTTCTGGTTGTATCAAACGACGCGCTACATCCATAGTACGAGGAGGGTCAAACGTTAAATGATAAATATCTAATATAATTTATCTACGAATTTTAACAAATTAACCATTTGTAATAGGGTCGACTCGTTTTCCTATGGATCTTTCGACCAGAACACTATCTTCGGTATTTAAAACAACTAAAATCAAAATATAGATTTAAAAATATAAAATCTACTGCAATTGTTTATTATAATTCCACTTTCTTGTATTAACAAGCATTCCTCTAAGGATGAAGGTATATTTTCCAAGACATAACCATTATTGACACAATCACTATATTTGAGACGATCTGAAAGAAGACGCACCCACAAATCGATGGGGATATCCTAATATCAATGTGATTAATTATAATTAATTGTTATACCCACGCATCATATTCGTTAATTTCTTTCATAAAATCTGTGGATGCATTGTTTAATATTTCAGTTCTATCTATGTGGATGGCAGATAACTGAAAGGATAATAAGTTTGATACTGTACACTTCCCAGAAGCAGGTGGTCCTATTATGCATATTTTTGGAACTACAAAGATTTGTAAAATGTAGTTTATACGTTACTATTCAATTTCAAATCATCTTTCATGTATTCTTGTATATATAACAAAGGGTCAAGCGGTTTATCTATTATGATTTTTTGAAATAAATCCTAAAATTCATGATAATAGTTAAATATTTTATACTGTGAATAAATCAAATAGATTGTTTTCCTCTGCATATTTCAAAAATTCCTTTGATATTTTAAAGGGGCGGTTGGTAACATCCATTGCTGAATTAATTATACAACAAAATGTTTATATATTCTTAGTAACAAAGACATTTCGGTAAATTTACTGTTATTTTGTTTTCCACGGTTATACAAAATGAAATGAGAAATCATAATTTGTGATTGTTTTAAATTTTCATGTATATTTTAGCAACATACTACACACAATTCCTGATAATTGGAATCCATATTTTGTGACTCATCAAACATTAAATTACATCAGAATTATAGACATTTAAAATTGACTACGGGTTTTGATCTCATATATTTTATAACTTTATAAAAATAAGTTTCCACATCAGTATGATGCATATTTAGATTTTTTTTATAATATAACATCGGACGCTAGAAAATCTGTATAATTTTTATTATACAATTACAATAGGTATATTATAATGCAAAAATATTAATAACTATAGTACTTTACTTTCAAAGCTTCGAAGTTAAGATTTAAAAATATGATGTTAATACGAACCAGTCGTATTATTAGTATTGTTTACATTTAGATTTGCATATGGCAAAAATGTAAATCCATAACTAAATAAACATATATTTATTCATTAGTTACCTAATGAAGATAATATTTATGGCGCTAAACGTTATTCCTAATTAAATTTGAACTATGAAACTAAAAACAATTACAAACTATTTTTCACCAAAATGCAACAAAAAATCAGGTAAAAATTTAAATGAAAATTATTTTTATTTTTAGCGAAACAAACGAAAAATAAAAACTTAAATGATGGTGCAAGTTTAATCAATGATTGTAATAGTAAAAAGTCAATTTCTAACTCTGCTTCTGATGCTTTATCAGTTATCACTTTAACCAACAGCATTGAAAATAGTATAAATACAACCGAAATAAAAATCCAAGATGAAAAAGACAAGACATTATGCGATAATGAAACATCTGTCGAAATTAACAGCATAATTGATAAAAAGAAAAAAATTTCGAAGCAAAGTAAAAAAAATGGGAACAAGGATGATATGAAACGTAATTCAATATCTTCTTTTTTTTATGTGAGGAGAAGTAACAGAAAAACCGAAAAGAGTATTCAGGTATAAAATCTATTAATTTACATTCATTATGAAAGGAACAAAAACAATTAATTTTATATCAAAATATAAAGGATGGGAACGATGAACAAAATCTAAAGGTATCACTGTAAGTACAATTCAATGTTTTTTAGGTTGAACATTTTGACAATAAAGGAAGAGGAATTGTTTCTAAAGTTGTATTTAATCGTGGAGATTTTATAGTAGAATATGCTGGAGAACTTGTAACTGTCAAAGAAGCAAAAAAGAGAGAATCCGATTATGTTAAATGCGATTCATTTGGATGTTACATGTACTATTTTAAGTATAGTGGAAAATCATATTGGTATTTTTATATTTATTTGTATATATATTTGTTAGCATAGATGCAACTAAAGAGTCACAAAGATTGGGTAGATTGATCAACCACTCTGCAAAAAAAAAAAATGTAGTATCAAAAACGATTACAGTAGAAGGAAAACCGAGATTGTACTTTGTAAGTTTCAAGCACATAGACATAGGTGAAGAAATTATGTATGATTATGGAGATAGATCAAAAAATGCTATTAAAAATCACCCTTGGCTTAAATGTTAACAATATTTGTATTTTTAATGTATATAAACAGTTACGTTTTAATGGGTTCGGTTTCTTTTTTTAAATTAGGGGATGAGGTGTTGGTAGGTTTTGGAGGAGAGTCATTTTCAATTATTTTTTCTGAATCATTAGATGACCAGGATTTCATGATTCTTCTACGAGCATTGACGAACCAATAATTTAGTTGTGATTTCTTAATTCCTGTTTGACGTAAAAGTTGTTCTTTTTCGTACTCATTAGGATATGGATTATTTCTGTGCTCTCTCAACCACTTCATCATTATAGTTGTAGCCTAAATTTAAATATAAACTATATAGACAAGTAAACATCTCGAGTAAGAAATCTTTTCTTTTTTGAATCTGGAGTATAGATAATTTGTTCAGTGTTGTACCGTTTTAAACCGGAGACATTCTAAATTTTTCATTAATTAAAAAATTACAGCAATAATACATCTGCCGCATTTTGAACTGTGAAGTTATTTGATCCGGCCTCTTTATGGCGAAGCTGTAGTTTCACTATTTTAATGTTAAAAAATAAAATATTAACAATTACTAAGGATGGACATGTGAATGTAGCGGCAAACTTGACAAAGTTCTTCTGACGGCTGATCTTTTTCATCAAAATTAATAAATATTTGAGGATTGATGGCTTTAAATTTTTCTACCAATTCATCAAATTTAACTGGAATACGTGGTAGATATTGTTGAGATAGACTATTTGCCCAAAAACAATTGTCACATTGAGCCAAAAATTTAATAAGTTTAAATAAAGGATTTTGAGTATATTTTTCATTTCCGCCGTCAATATACTCTCGTTCCACAAATTCACTATAACTCATACCGGCAGGAACTTTCTGTACGAACGTAGAGTCGGAATTACTAGCAAATTGTCTGTCTATACTAATTTGTAATTTTAACTGTTTATCAATCAAACCGGGTGATAGATATAGCACTTCAAAGCCACTGGAAAAAGGAGAGTTTATAATAGGGTTTTTGTTGAGATCGGACAAGTTTGGCTTGGTGGGACATTCATTTATGGGACTCTTTGGCAATGCAATCGGTGTTTCTCTATTTTCAAGAGATGACAATGTTTCTAAAACTTCATCTGCAGATATTTTTCTGGAGTTGTATATATCGATAGGTATTTTAGAGCTACATTTCGTGGTATTAAGTAAAGCATCAACAATTAATGATTCTTCGATTTCACCCCACTCACACCCATTTGCGGCTGTGCGTAACTTGACATAATAATCTTGCACACGGTCGTCATCAGTTTGACGCATGTTCATAAAGTTATACCGTTCTTGGCCCCGATTATTTTTATTGATAAAATGTTTACGTAAAATATCTATAATATCTGAACTTGTTAAATTAGTACCAGACAGATTGTGGTAACTACATACAATCTCAATTGAGATGCGTGACAACTCTCCGAAAATAAAATATATTCTTTCCGTTTCATTGGAGCATAAGCTCTGCATCATCAGATTAAATCTGTCCACGTCGCTCAGACTATGGATTTCCCAGGAGTGCCGGGGTTTCGATTTAAAAGTGTTTAATGAATATGGTGTAATTTTAATATTTTCTGTTGACAAATATTTACCTGATAACAAAGGATCATTTTTAAGAAAATTAGTCAAATATTCTTTAGATATAGACACTGCATCAGTAGACTCAATATTATTTTCAGTTGTATCGTGGTTGTAATCTCTTTGTGATTCAATATCGTCGATCAAAGGTGCTTGGGTTGCATCATTGAATGAAGGATTTGGAGATATGCTATTGCTTGTTTGTAATGAAAATTTTTTAGGAGATTTTTGTTTAGAATTGGATTTCATCATATATGATCTTCTTTCACACAGGTGTCAATTTTAAAAGAAAAGGGTTAATAAATTGAATATACGTGTGTTTTGGATTATTCAGGATAATATAACATTAATATTTTGACTAGTGAGCTTACAATGATATATTTTGAAAAACAAGTTTTCATCGTAAAATATAAATATTGTCGACAGGAGAAAATCAACTATACAATTCAGAATGTGGCTTGTATTGAAGGCAGCTGACGTATATCCATAACAATAAAAGCTGTCACACAATATTGTATTAGTTACAAACAAATAGGCTGCATTGGTTGCAGCCAAGTTAGACTTATTTGAGTGTCTATTTTTGTCATTGTTTTAAGTCGTCTGCCTATGATTGTCACTACATGATTCTAATTTATGTTTTGATCTTAATGAGTGTCTGCTGCCTAGTCACTATTATGCATTTTAACAACTGGGCGTCATTAGTAGATAGTGTTTATATCATAGCCAGGCGATAATTTTATTTTTGAAATCCCGTAATTCGGTCTTTTTAATAACAAATGTTGGGAAGGGAAAATTTTTTTGTTTAATCTCAATAATTTCGTGTCATGCAAATGTCAAAAAATCGATATGAAAGGAGTGATTGTAATTTAAGCAGGCAGCATAATTTACAACTGTCTAGGAAGGCTACTACAAGTAGTCAGTTTATATCTGTAAACATTTGTTACACTTTAAGAATGGAACTGTAACCAAGCTACATAAATTCTGCTCTATTAAATTAATTGAAATTCTTGTATTTAAAAATCGCTGTTCTAATTAAACTATAAATACATAGATACTTGGTATTACGTGCTTATTTTCTATTGGATACATTAGATTCAATTGTTTACCTGATTACGTTTACTTCACTCGTCGGAATTTAAAATTTTCACATGTCAGATAATTGTGAGTGTGTATGGATTTACGAAAATGCGATGGCTCGTCTAATGAATATGGTAATTTATTAAGTAGAGTTTTACATCGATATTTAGATTGGGTCCACTGAAACTGTATGTAACAATAATGAATGCCTTACTAGTACAATTTTATTTTATTTATTACATATATTTTATTATTCTATTTTAATTTCAGGTAATTCATCGTCACAATCACTACACGAAAATGCTAATTCTGTAATGCAATTGTTTATTGGAGCAATGATGCTATTATTGTTGGCTGTTGTATTTTTATACAGACGAAATAATACTGCTCAGCCCGTTAAACACCAAAATACAAATGCTAACGATCCAGACTACGGATCATCTTCGTCTGTATAAATTGCCAACCTTACCTAACTTAATTATTTTCTGTTTGTCAAGATTTATTAAATTTATAAATCTTTTTATTTAAATTCAAAAATATATGCCTTACTACAATTTAAATAATATCGAGGTATAATTTCGTATTTAACTTTGTACATAGTTTTCTGCTAATATTGATTCAAATTTATATTGAAAGAAGTTGGAATATATTTTATTTTTATTATTCACTATTCATTTCCTTAATTGTTATAAAGAATCTGGTCCATCAATTTATATAATGCAGCGGTTCCCAAATGGGTATTGGGATTAGTAGCGGATCCAGAATTTTCAGACAGAGTGGGATAGTTATAAAGAGGCTCAACTTCATATAATGTAATAGTGTTATGGTTATGTTATGTTAGAATGATTGATTAATTTAAGAGTGATTAACTTTTTGAAAATGAAAAATTGCGAGCAATGACAAAAAATCCAAAGGAATCAATTTATGAGATTTTCACCCATATTTCATCATTGAAATTGTGTAGACGTTCAATGCACATTTTTTTTGAAATTGTAGAATAAATACAGGCTAATTCCTCGTTAACGAAATTTTTGGTCCTGAAAAAAAATCCCATTTCGTTAACCGTTTCACTGTCTGTGTATTCTATACTATACACAGCAATTTCACTTAACATGTCTGTATTCTATGATATACACAGCATAATTTTGAAAGACCATTTTTTTATTTTCATACATTTTCACATAGGTAATTTAAAAATAATACAAGTATAAATTAAAAAATAAATTCCAGACGTGTGGTGATAGTACATAAAATTGCATCAGACTGAAAGGGTTAACGAGGAATTTTTTTGTAAAAACATTGTTTTTAACAAGTTTTTTATAAATAATGTGCTATACGTTCAAATAATAAATTTTTTTTATTTTCATTTCATTTCTAATAAATTCACAAAAATTTATTATTTTTTATACAAAACTTAATGTTCAAATATTTTTATTTGTCTTTTCTTCTTTGATAGTTTTTCGTGAAATTCATTTTCTATCGAGTAAATATTAATTAAACTATTCGGACATATTTTTGATATCATCGATTTTAGTTGATCAATTAATACCGTATACCTAATATAGTCAGAATTTGTGATATCATCTTCCGAATTCCAAATGGTTTTACTTGATAATTCGTCCATATTTGTAAATTCCTGGCTATTTTATTCAAATTCTTTATCAATTAAAAATTCTAACCCATCAAAATTGTAATTATCGCTATATTGTTCAGCATCTTTCAAATCAAATAGTTACATTATAGTTATACGAGTTAAGTTCTGTTAACTATAGACTCAACATTTCCTATTCTGATACGATCGTATTTGACTAAGTGTTGGATTGGTAATTTTCCACATTAATAACATCTGTTTTTTAAAACAGTTTTGAATCGTTTCTTTATTCCAAGTTTCAACGGAATATAATATGTCGTCAAGAATAGTGATTCCTCTCATATTTTTGATTTTAAGGTTTTCTTTGTTAATCAAATTTCTAATATATATCTGTGTATAAATAAACTTAAACGACCAGACTACACCTTGATAGTTGTAACATAGATGTTGTATTGGTAGGTAAAAACATTGTATCAGCATTATATAATTTCATTTCAGAATGGCATGTAGCCTTGTCTATCAAAATAAGAACCTTTCTATTAGTTTTGTAAAATAAATAATTTAAATTACACTAGACAACACTGAAAAATACATCTGCATAAAAATAATACCATCTTGTGGATAATATAGCGCTGATTTTAATGATATAATATATTTATAAGTTATAATTCATATCACCCATTTATTAACACTTTTAATGTTAAAAAAAATATAACAAAGTTTCACTTCAATTCTAAAATTGACCAATTATATCATTCAAAATAATGTTTACTTTAAAAAAGGTGAAGTTTTTTAAGTTTGAATATTTATTTATTAATTTAAAATGCATGTCTATGAAATAAACGAAACATATTATTGCTTTTGATGTGGTATATATTTGCCAAACACTAAAAAATGTTACTATAACTGATAAATGTAAAAATTTGATAATGGAAATATACAGTTTAATGTACGAGAATCAACTTTGAAATCCTTCAAATCTATATCAAACGTGCCATTCGTCTATAATGAGATTTAAAAAGAGATTTGTGACACCTAGAATATGGAAACATTCAGAAAGTGCGAATGACTGCTATTTCTGTATTCTGAAAAGAAGAAAATAAAGCCTGAATAAATTAAGCTTTTACTCTTATCCGGCCACCAAAAGTTCAACTTTACCAATTCCAATGGAAGTATATAATTTAGTTTCATCATCCGAGCCATTATTATCTCAAGAAACAGTTGTTTCAATGTATACTGATAAATTAAATGAAAAAAAATTAAATTTATTAATATATTTTTTTTAAATATCAATAGCTAAAAATATCGAACTAAATCTATTCCGTAAATCTGGATTTAGACACTAGAATGTATTGTTAAAAGGTTGATTATAGCTCATATCAGATCTTCATCCTATTAAAGCGCCTGTCATCAGTTAAATTTTTGTACACCTGTAATTTGTTTAATATTCATTTCTTTTTAATTTAAATGTGATCATGTAATTATCCGCTATCAATTTCATATATATTGAAAAAAAAATTTAAATATCTCATTATATACTATAATTAAATTTAAAATTAAAAAACTAAAATTAATTGAAATAGCTTAGTTGCTATGATGTTGTCAATCATTATCTTTTGATAGCGAACTGTAAAATTAAAAAGAGAAGTATCATGTTGATCAGCAAAATTTCAGCTTTTTATTTGTATGGGTCTCATGCTGATCCTCGAAAAAAGTTTTCATTTTGTTGTCTAGTGTTATCCATATAATCTTGAAATATTCAACTTGTAATCTAAGCTGTTTAATTACTTTCATAATATAAAGGTTATTCATTCATATTTAATCCCTTGAAACACCGTGGTTTGGCACTTTTTCCAATGAATAACGGTTTGATTTTTTCACCAAGAGCACTACAGTTGAGTAAAATTGTCATTCTATCTTTATTGTCTTTAATCTTTTTAGTAGATTCCTGTGCACTAAAGATGTAGCTTTTCGTAGGCAATTTTTTATAATATAGTGCAGTTTTATCGGCATTAAAAATGTCCTTTAATTCATACCCAATTAATTTATCTTTGAAAATATGAAAGAAATCATCAATATCATTTTGACTAAATGATGCTTTCGTACCAGACAACGTTTTATATAACATATCATACTTACGTTTGAATGACCTTATCTATCCATCACTGGCTTTAAACTTTTTTAATCCACCACAATCTTCGCTATTCATTTCCTTTTTTAAAATGTTTTGCATATTGCGTAACATTGCGCTTTTCGTAACATTTTTATGGTTCAGTTAGTACATTTGTATATGTGGCTATCAGTCTTTTTATATTTTATACCAATAAGAGTGGCATTGGCTTGTTAAATATTCGGTGTATAAAAATGCATTGTAAAGTCGTTAATAATGTGTATTATGCATTTATAATTAATTATTAATTAATTTACTCTTTATTTTATTGAACCTTTAGTTCAAAGTTGCAATTAAAGTAGATTCGCATAGCCATTCCTTTGTGGTAAAATGTATATTAAATGAAAATAGAATACTAAAAATACATTTGTTAAATGGTCAGCTAGAGATTTTCTACAGAAAAGCGAAAAAAATTCAAATAAAATAAAACACCTGCAAAAGTTTAAAATCCTAGTATTAGAAAGGTGCAGCTGGTTTCATTTCTTTGAAATTTATTCATCTGTTGTGTACTAAAAAATATGAATACTTCAAACTAGATTTAAAATGTTTTGCACCAGGTCAACATGGGGATTTATTTTAATGATTTTCCTTTCGTTGGCATATTTCGTGGTAGAATTAGTATTTGGACATTACAGTAACACTATATCATTAATATCAGATGCGTATCACATGTTCGGAGACGTATTTGGTTTTGGTATTGGATTATTCGCATTAGTGGTAATATAAAATAATTTTCCATTACTGCAATTAATTACATTTTGTAAATAGTTTTCTAAAGAAAAAAGTATCAAATACAGTTATGGTAGATCAAGATCGATAATATTGGGAGGTCTAACAAATGCAGTTTTTATGATAACCTTATGTTGGACGATAATGATTGAAATATTTATTAAAATATTCTCAATATATAAAATTTTAAATTATAACGGAGAAGATAATAGTGAGATGGAACGTGTTTATTTCATTCAAAAAAAAGATTTCCCGTCAATCTTGTGGATTGCTATTTTAGGACTAATAATAAATATTATTGGATTTTTTGTAATAAATCACAATGGTAAATTAAACGTAATAATAAATACAGTAACTTTTAGATTACTGGGATAAACTGCCCAACCCCACAAAATATGTTAATTCAACTAACGATGCAATTTTAAACATAAAAGAATCAAAACCCCATGAAACTAAGAAGAATTTTTGCAAAAAATATACAAATTTTATTAAAAATTATAGAGGTTTAAAATTACAATTAAAAATTATCAAAATTTATAATTTTTAAATTTAATTAGTAAATCCAAATTTAAACATTAGAGGAGTTTTGTTACACATCATTGGTGATATAATGGGTTCAATAATGGTTATAGTCAATGCCACTATTATGTTGAAATTAGAGTATGATTGGGTTCAATATTTTGATCCAATCTGCAGGTAAATTGACAATAAATTAATTTACATTAAATATTTAGTTCCATTATAGTGATTATACTGATGATTGGAACTGTTCCAATAAGTTTAATTTATAAAGCAAAACATACTATTATTTAGTTGGAAAAACGTGCAGAATATTAATGCAGAAGACACCAGACAGATATAATTTAAACAACTTAAAAAGTGAATTAAAAAATGAGGTAAAAATATAAAAATACTCCTTTTTAATACAAAAATAGGTGCCACAAATAATGACAATTGAATCTGTACACATTTGGTCCCTCGATGGCCAAAATAATGTTTCAACCATTTCAATAATTTTGTATAAAAATTATACATTTCGAGATACAATGCAATATAAACGTAATATTTGTAATTAAAAATAATATAATATTAATAATTCAGAAAATATCAGAAAGTTTTTTTCTACAAGAAATGTAGATAATATAAACGTACAAATTAATTATATATAAAAAAATATATTTACGACTTGTTATTTACACAATTACCTACCTATTAAACCCATTAAATTTTGATTATTCATATATTCCACACACGTATAATAAAACCAATTTATAATAAAAATATCAATAACGCCACAAATATGGAATCATCGTAATTAGCACTACATAATATTTTAATTTACATATATAATTATAATGATTCCAGTAGTTGTAAGTTAGTTTTTTATTGGGTCACACTTTGAAACACTCTGACTTATAGATATGCCTGGTGAATTTGATATCTACTGGAATTTATAAAATTTTCTGCATAATGACACATAATCCAAAGTTATTGTTAATAAATTTCACAAACAATCAACATCTGCTTATTTTTATAGTTTATAATTGATTTTACTAGGTCTATTTCCCACATCACTTTTTATGTTACATTACGACCGGTTTATAGAGCATTGAGTGGTGATGCTAATTCTATATAATATTATTATAATAATATATTAATATTGTATTTCATAACTTTATTTAGTATGTTATTAGTACATTTATGTCACAATTTCAAAAATGTACTTTTAAAAAAAAAAGTAATTTTGGTCGCCCTAAGTTATCCTAAAAACTGTACAAAAAGTTTTTAACAAATTTATGGTCTTGGCTATCAAAATAACCTGTAGTGTTGTACCAGTTTATTTTGTTATAGAGTGAGCGAGTTGTCGCTCACTTTATAATTTTGTATTAAATCGTAACATTGAATTGTCTTGAAATTATCAGAATACGTTTTGCTAATCATAGAAGACCTTCAAGGACCTAAAACATTACATAACCTAATAATGATATGCGCCATATCCTATGTCTTACGCCCTACGACGTTACCGCATTTTTTTTATTTTATAAGTCATTCACTGTCAAAAATGTTTCAAAATTACTGATTTAAATAATGTTAACTATCTTGTTAATATCAGAAAGAAATCCCTTATTTATTTCCAGTTTTACTATAGATGAGATATTTTAGTCGTCTATATTTTATGATAATTCGATCTTGGCTATTAAAAATGAAATATTATTTTTTATGGTTTTGTATCCATTGTGCAACATTGATTTTTTAAAATTAGGTTCGAATGATAAAACTAGAATTTTAATTTGATATGAGTTGCACGTATTTTTACAAATTTTAAAGTGCATATAATTTTTAAGTATTATTATTAATTAATAATCATTAATTCTCGCAGTTTAGGTGTGATAATGACGATAAACAATAAATTTTGGAATATTTAATAATATAGTATATATACATATACGAAGTTGCGGCGGCGCGCAAGTTTAACGCGACAGCCTTAATATGTATAGTATATATATATACATGATATATTAGCTAATTAGCATATACATTGTATAGGGGTTACCATGATTTGTCGCTTGTAAAAAAAGTAAATCTGTGCTTGTATAAAAATATTTTCTTTAACATTCACTATATGAAAATATGGAAACCAAATTGTCTGTCGGCATGCCTATCGAGCCTTACTTCCTTGATAAGTTATTATTAATAGATAAAACTTAGTTATAAGATTTAATTCTAAAATTAATTTAAAGATTTAAAAATTTCATATTCATCATCATATAATATCATTATTATTATTTTATTATTTATATAGTTATATACATTTTTTATTTATTGAATCGTGTTTCGGACAAAAATTTTTTGTTTCATCGTACATATCACCTCAACACGATCCGATGCAGAACTCTACAAAATTTTAGTATTTAAATTGATTAAAATTACACTAAATTTAAAACATAATCTAGGTTATAATATATTAATACGATGTGTATAATTATAATATCAATATAATATTTTGGGTTATTATAACAATTATTAATCACTTTAATCTAATTAACTAGGTGTACATTGATATATTCTATATTTTATATTGATTGATATTTGATAAAAATTAAAAATCAGTAACGTGAGTCGTATCAGTGTAACATAAATTTAAAAAATTGCTACTGTATAATATTAATATTATGATTCATATTATGTAGTCGTATTATATAATAATTATATTTTATCAAGAAAAAAATAAATTATTAATACATTTTTTGTAAGGTGAAATTTAAAATTTTGGACAATGTATATTTATTGCTAGTGCATTTAATTCCATCTGTTACTTGTATGAATCTTTATTAACAATGTAATGTAAATAAAAATCCAATGTAAAATAATCTCCATATACAATTATTTGTTTCAAAATAATCAATATAATAAATTCTAGTTATGCATAAAAATAAAAAATATTGCCAACTTTAGAATGACCCAATTTTGTTGAATACACTATATAATATAATCAGTTTGTAACAATTCCAAAAAATTCTGTCAATCTACATAGAAATGTAATTTGTCTAGCAATCTAAATAAGAACAGTTTACATGAGACTGGCTTCGTTAAGTTATTACCATTCTAATATTGATGTTTTAATCTCATGTGTAACAAATATATCGTTATACTGCAATTACAGAAACTAATTATATATTGCGCATCTATTGAGAACTGAATATATTAGAATTTTTTACAAATCATAAAGCTAGATTTTGTTGTCATTGTTCCTTAGCTGAATATTTATTACAATTTTAAAATTAATATAAAATTAAATGAATATAGCTTTAGACAGAAAAGTAATTATTTATGATTAACAATTAATATAGATATAGTTCGAAGAAGAGTATCACAAGGATTTAATAATTAACGTTTCCTCTGTGTATTCAGAAACTATTAAGACTAACGTTAATGTCAAAACATTGGTAAAGTCACAGTAAGTACATATTTAATGATATACTAGGGGAAAATAAGCAGTGGGTGTACTATTTTGGCCATTCACGATGTCGGGACGAATCACCAAGACTTGCATGATTTTTTTATGCTAAGAACGATGCGTCCTATAACTAACAGAATTTTTACTATTTTTGTTGATATGCCAGGTCACGAAAAAGGAGCAAAACCAATAAAGAACAGGTGGACTTTTTCTGCTTTATATTAATTTTTCTTAGAGAATATCCTTCGTTGCACAGTTTATCTGAATCACTTATAGACGTTTTAAAACATTTCAGGTATGAACTATATATTTATGAAAAAGTTGTAAAGTATCTAAATTGCATTTATAATTTAATAGAATAAAAAGTGTGGTTTTATTTGGTGAAGGCGCTGGAGCAAATATTTTGTCTAGATTGATGGTAATCATTACTTGTTAACCCTTCAGCTAAAATGACTGAAAATTTCCATTCAAAATAAAAAAGTTTATTATATTTAAAATTAAAATATTGTTTTCATTATTTTTTTTAAAAATATTCAAAATTTATAGTAAGTAAGTCGAATGGTCTGCGGAGGTGGAAAAAATTATTTATCATTATTTTTTTATGTTTATGAGAGCATAAAATAAATGTTTTACATTGTAAAAATTACGAGAATTTTCTTAACATATAATTTACCAACTCTTGAAGTAATAATATATGTAACTAATTTTTAAAAAAGATTAGTCACTTGACCCTTAAATCGAAAAAAAGAAACTTTGAGCCGCATGTATAGGTCAATCTATGATTAGAGTAGATTTTAACTCGGGTGGTAATAAATAAAATTAAGATAACATTTAAAAAATATGTTATTTTAAGTTATGTTCAGGAAAGTTTGTGGGAAATCCAATTTACTACATTCGTGCAGTTTTCTTATAAATGAATTATTATAAGTATAATTGTACTTATAATATTATAATAGTAATATTAATATAGTTATAATATTATAATTATTAAAATATATAACATATTAGATATGCCATCCTAATATGGTGAACGCTTGCTGTTTTATTAATGCACACTCAGATTGTTCTTCTTTTTTAGATTATATCAAAGATAAAGTAATAATAATGATATGAAATAATTCAATTTGTACAGATTACACCAAAAAAATCTGATTATATGAATTATTTGGTTTCGCATAGATATGGAAAAGTAATTTTTATATCGATATTAATAATTTAAATATTAAGAGAGTTTCGGTAGATTTAAAGCCATTAGTCGACGAATATAAAGTCAATTATGGAAAAAATATTGAAGATGAAAACATTAATCATTATATCGACGCTTATATGCGGTAATACATTGTACATAATATACAGTAGAGTCTACTAAGTAGACACTCGAAAAATGACCACTTCGTATATATGACCACAATGGTGTCAAATTCTTTTTCCTAATAACATTTTCGCTTAAGCTTAGGTAGGATCGTATTTGTTTTCAAAATAAATAAGAATGATGCAATTGAATTTCGAATTCACCCAAAAAAAAATTTTTTTTGTATTTTATATAAATTTTCACTTTGTATATTTTTTCTTTCTTATTTCATTACCATAACTATCGTAATATTGTAATTTTAACATTAGTCAAAAAATTTACCACCTCCATAAAAGTGGTCACTTTTCGAGAGTTTACTTTACCACATGTACATTGTACAATGAACCATAAAAATGTTTCCGATCACAAAATCGATGGGTAAGACCACATAAATGTGCTGATATACATATAATAATTTTAGAAGGACAAGTATAGCAATAGTTAACAAAATAACGTAATACATTTTATGAAAAAAGTTTTAATTTAGTTTAGACATCCGATCCTGCTCATCACAGGAAAGAATTCACTACATAATGATCAAGCAGAAAAATTTTATATTAAACTTTTAAAGCACAGTAGCGACAAATCTGTTGTAGAATTTTTGGATCTAGATGGTATATCTAACCCTCTCCGTGAACAGGTTAAAATCAATATTGTATTTATATAAATACATATACATTGTATATTATAATATATTATAATTATACAATGTGTATTCCATAATATATAATATATGTATTTCATATATATTACTAATGTTTCATAAATATTAGCCTAAAAAAGTGACAGAGTCATTGCAATATTTACTACAAGGGATAGGATTTAGTAATTAATTAACTATTTTTGGTATATTATATTTATTATGATTAGTTGCATCAGCTCCGTTGAGACATCGGCCTAGTTTCAGCAAAAATAGATCAATGTCAATGGATTATTATGACATTCCAAAATATTTGAAAAAAACTTCAACTGATATGTCCGAAAAAATGACCGATTGCATGAAAGAATCTGATTAGCAATATTTAATTATTATGTAAATCATTGTAACACAAATATAGAATAAAATTTGATATCATCAATGGTCCTAGAATAAAATAAGTTGAAAAATAAAAATTTCTTTAAAATATTCGTAATAGTGAATTGTAGCTTTTTTATGTAAGATTTTATTTTTATGGTAGAATTAAAAATGTCGGCCCTCGTCAGAGCTAGGTGCTGTTTGTATCAAGTAAAAATGTGTATAATATATTATTAAACAATGTTATTGATTTTTAAACAAAAGGGTAAATTGGGTTTTTTACTCTAAAGGACTCAAATTCGGAAACTGAAAAATAGATCCCTACGAAAAACTGTATTAAAAGTTGGGTTTTTTAAATTATACAACTGTTTTTAAATATACTATAACTGTACGAAATTTTACAAATCCACCATAATGTTATAGTAGTACTCAAGGGTGGGAAATACACTAAAAGTTGAATTTAATTGAGTTTGGTGAACATTATGATTATAATAAAATGTTATCGTAATATTTTCCAAAAAAAACAATCAATAATTATATTTGTAGCATTCATATGTATGTGTATGCCAAATTGATATTTTTATTATCAATTTACATCTAAAAATTTAATTAAAATGTTACCATCAAGATCGAAAGGCAATATATGGTTAATAGGTTATTTTATGCAAGAATTTGCTTGTTATAATTTTTCAACAATGATATATGCATTGAAGGCTTATTTTTTTCATGTTAATAATAAGTTATTATTAATAACCTATTAATAATCTGAAATTGTTGATTTAACTGTAATTAAAGTTATGGATTTGTAATTTGTACTATTAGCATTCCGATTAAACATAGAAAACAAATCAAAGGCATGCGAACTCTATGGAGTATTAAAAAAATAAAAATAGATGATCCAAGTCTCAAATACTCCGTGAAGAAAATTGCATTAATATCATTGATAAATTATTCGATATATCACACACAAATGAAGAATTAATGTGTTATCATGCTGAAGAATTGTGTTTTCTACGCGAAAATGCAAAAGATTTTAAAAACTATCTCCAATTATGCCATTCCTTCAAGAAAAACTGTATTAGTGCATTAAACGAAGAAATTGGACGTTGCAGCAATAAAATTAAAATAGACATTGATAGCTTCAGGAATGATTTCTGTCTTTAATTTGACAGAAAAAGGGGTCGTGGCTATGATAATAATATTGTGGAGTTTTTATCGGTGTGTCTCACATCAGATGAATTTTCTAAGATGATAGCTCTTCGAACTCTGAAAATTCCAAAAAAGATTATAAAATACAATATTTTATTCAGGATTATACTTATCATATGTGATACCACTGCAACAAATCCAGGAAGCATCAATGGAGTTGTTGCACAAAGGCACAGAATATGAAGTATGTAGGTTTCATGTCCTAGATTTGATTTTAAAGCATGTGTTCAATCAAATATTTGGATACAGAACTGCATCTCCTAATATTTATTATTCTTTTGTTAACACGATTTGTAATAATTATTCTTCTCTATACAACAATTATATTGCGACAATTAATATTGAATATGAAGCTACTATAAATGGACAGTAGATAAATGATTATAATAAATTATATGAATTGGTGAACTGTTATAGAACTCTTAGAAAATATAATTCCGCTCCAAAAATAAATTTCGTGAAACCATGCAATATATTTAATGCTAGGTGCAATTCTAGAAGCATATACTGCCTCAAAGCTTTCATCCTAAATTTGGATAGGACAGAAATTATGATCGAAGAGTGTAATTTCATCTTATATCTATATACCTATTAATTGTTGGTTTACAGGTCGTTATCAGAAAATAGCTTTGGGGGAACCACTTGAATACTGTTTAGGCCTGTAATATCACAAAGCGTATTGTTGTCTAATGAAACTTTGGAATAAAACCATACAGTTTATGGATATATCTTTCAACAATGAGACATCCAAAAGACCTCTTGTATTGATGGATAACGTTGTGCCGACATGCAGAAACTTTAAAAATGTAAAAATATTAATTGAACCTTATTCGGCTTTCCTATAATTAATTTGATTATATGAGTATATAATATTCTTACTCTGTATGTTTAAATAATACTTTGATATGCTGTACCCTTGAGCACCCCTATCAACTTTTTGAATTTTGTTGAGATTGTGGATAATATGTTTGTTAATCAAAACGAAAAAATTTGGCTCATGGCCTATCAGAAATTCAAAAATATTGAAATTATGTCCATCCTACAGCCCAATCATGAAAGTAGAAATAGAAAGTTTTACATCACGGTCCTAAACACGATTAAAAATGATGCGATCCTGTACTATGTGAAAATTAGAAAACTGCAACCCTCCTGTTCACCTAGTACATATTTGACTGTATATAATTGTCTATAATGTGTTTTTTCCAGTTGATGGGTCAACTGATTACAATAGAAAATATCAGCTAGCAGTCATTCAATTTGTGAAAGTAGGTAATTCAACATAACAGTTTAGGTAAAATCATAATTAAAAGTAAATTAGCCATTTGAATAAAAGAATGTTACGTGTAAAGATTGAATTTAGTGCGCTTTTTTTATGGATTCGCAACACACGTCTGATCTGTAATAAACCAATCAATATTAATTGAATGTGGAACCATTTTCTTTGAATACTGATATATAGGCCAATCGAACTATAACTTTTATAAAATCTTAAGTTGAGCAACAATTTATAAACAAGAACAATCAACATCCAATTTAACGCAATTATTTTTTTTGAAATGGCGGTCGATATCGAAGAAATGAATAGAATAATGCACGATTTTAGTGAAGAAGAATTGTCCGAAATACGAGAAGCATTTGCATTGTTTGATAAAGACGGTGACGGGTCCATCACTGTAAAGGAATTAGGAATTGTCATGCATGCTTTAGGACAAAAAGTAAAACTAAAAAATACAATAAATATAATTTTAGCCAAGCGAAGAAGAACTTATAACAATGGTTGCAGAGGTCGACGTCGATGGTACTATACCACCTATTAAACTAATCGTAGACAGGTAACGGCGAAATAGATATAGAAGAATTTACCTACATGCTTGCAAAAATTATGCAACAGGCTGATTCAGACAAAGAGATTAAAGATGCTTTTCTATTATTTGATCGAGATGGTGACGGGTATTTAAACGCTAAAGAGTTGAAATACGTAATGAACAAATTAGGAGACAAAATAACAGACGAAGAAGCAGATCAAATGGTAAATACAATGTTAACATTAATATCCAAAAATAGGTAAAACAAGCAGATTTGGATGGGGACGGAAAAATTAGTTTTGATGGTACATATTATTACAAGTTTTACAAATATTTTTAGAATTTGCTAATCTGATGCGAGATCCTAAATCAAAATAATGTCCATTTCATGTATCGTATTTTCAATTTAAATAAATTTTTTTTGCGTAACCATATAATATGCATAGTAATAAAGTACACATTTATAATTTATCACTCGAAAATATAAACTTAATCATCAGTTCATGTATTAAAATAATATGAGACAATTAAATGATATTCAGCTTCAAGAAAAATGTTTGTAATTTATAAATTTTTCTAATTTTAATACAGCGCAAAAATGGCAGCAATTGCAGTCACAAAAATACAGCGAGAAAAGAAAATTTGGATATGTAGACATACAGAAAGAAGATATGCCACCTGAACATGTGAGAAAGATTATAAAGGATCATGGCGATTTGACAAGTCGAAAATTTAGACACGATAAAAGAGTTTACTTGGGGTATAAAAAAATACTATTTTTATAAATTATGAATTAGTGCACTGAAATACATGCCACATGCAATTATGAAATTACTAGAGAATATGCCTATGCCATGGGAACAAATCCGAGATGTGAACGTACTGTATCATGTCACTGGTGCTATAACGTTTGTCAATGAAATTCCTTGGATCGTCGAACCAGTATATTTGGCACAATGGGGGTAACAATCATTGTAATTAAAAATTTATTTTTATAGAACTATGTGGATTATGATGAGACGTGAAAAAAGAGATAGGCGTCATTTTAAGAGGATGAGATTTCCACCTTTTGATGACGAAGAACCACCTCTTGATTACGGAGATAATGTTTTGGATGCTGAACCGTTAGAAGCGATTCAAATTCCTTTGGATGAAAATGAGGATAAATCTGTTTTTAAATGGTTTTATCATCATAAACCACTATTGGATTCAAAGTATTTTTTATTTTGCTTAACTGTCAGACAGTTCTACTTGTGTTTTGAATACTAGTAACTGATTTCCGTTTAGTTTGATAAGATCTGTTGTCTTTTTTATTTGCTCTCGTATGAGTACAATGTTTTCCTCCAATCGTTCAATACATGATTCTATTATGTCCAAATCTTTTCTTAGAGATTTACGACACAATTGATTTTTTTTAGCTGTGTAAGTACAATTGTGCTTGTCCCAATCGTAGTGTTTGAATATAGATTTACATCCTAACTTTTGATATTGACAATGAACATTTTGACTATTTATTATACTATCCACGGTTAACACTGGGTAGAAATCACGTGATATGGATTGTCTACACGTAGGGCACGTTATTTTCAGTTTGTACTCTTTTTTGTCGGTTTTTGTGGCCCACTTATAAATGCATTCTTGACAAAAGCTGTGACCACAACAACATATGGTGGTTTTTTCGAATACATCTAAGCAAATACCACAATGAAAATGTTCGTCTAGTTTTTTTACGAACAGTTCTCTTTTTATTCCCATATTTCTAATGTGAGTGAATTATTTTTTGTTATACTACTTTGTTAAATTTTAGTTTCATTAGTAATGATCATCTTTCTATGTGTAAACATATGACTATTGATTATCTTGTAAAAATTGTAATGTTTGCTTTTATATTGTAGCTTTATTTTTGTTTTATCTAGTAAAATCTGCTTTAATGCAAATTAGGTTAATTTACCAGACTTACTAATTGCAACGTTTTATCTCAAATTTCTAATAATCATTGACACCAATATACGCATTGGTTTTTTTCGAATTTTGTGCTATATTGTACGTAGTATATTGCATAGATATACTTATTTCGTTATATTCCATGTATTTGTGTATACAAGCCTAATTAAAAGAAATTTATTTTTCATTGATAAATGATTTAAATCATTCTCCAATTTAATTTTCAATTTGCAAAAATCATAACTAATAAAATAAAATAAATTAATGCTATTTTGTTAATAAATTAAACGATTCATTTTGGATTCACCGAATAGATTTTTAAAATCAAGTGATTTTATTCAATTATTTATTATTATATCAACAAGTCCCCATTGCAGTGTCTACAACAGTGATTCTCAACCTTTTTTATAATTCCTCCCCAATCAGTTCATTCATGACTAAATTTTAACTTATACATTATGTCATAATTTTGTGCATATCTGTAAATTATCTATATGACAGTCACTAATCCTATTTTAAAGTTAAATATTTTGCACACTACACAATTAAATTAAAATAATTTCTCCTCTGGGAGGCACTTAGCTCACCGTTGAGAACCATTGTCTACAATATAAATACTAATTTTGAACTATTTCCACCAAAAACATCAAAATGACATTGAAAAATGTATAATATGCAGGTAACCTTCGATTAGTGCGGTTTTAATTTACTATTGATTAACTGCACTAATCTCGGGTTACCTGTATTTAGATTTTTATCTTTTCAGCACTCAATAAATTTGAATTATATATAGTCAGTAATAAAATATAGTGGGGTCGTAAATAATTTTTTAATTTTAAAATGGAGACGCTCGTAAAAAAAGGTTAAGAATCCTTATTCAGTTGTAATTGTTATCATTACACAGTGTATATGTTAATTTAAATAATTTAAACTATAACTTATGGTGCACTAAATTACTATTTATATTTAGACATGTAAACGGAACTTCTTACCGAAAATGGTTTCTTTCCTTAAATCAAATTTCAACACTTTACCGACTTTCAAATCAACTCCTTACAGACTTGGTAGACGACAACTACTTTTATCTCTTCGATTTAAAGTCATTCTTTACTGCCAAAGCTCTCAACATGGCCATCCCTGGTGGACCAAAATTTGAACCGTTGGTTAAATCGAAAAACATGGAGTATTTTTAGTCTAATTTTGTTATTTATCTGATTTTAGAGATGAGGATTGGAATGAATTCAATGATATAAACAAAATAATTATTAGACAACCAATCAGAACAGAATATAGAATCGCTTTTCCCTATTTGTATAATAGTATACCCTTTCAAGTTCAAATATCAAAGTAAGATTGGTATATTATATATTTTATATTCTTAGATATCACACTCCAAATGTTGTTTTTATTAAAACGGAAGATCCAGATTTGCCAGCATTTTATTTCGACCCTTTGATAAATCCAATTACCCAACGCCACAACGTTCGAACATTAGATGCTCTCGAATCGCAAGACGATGAAGAATTTATTCTACCTCAGGGTTTTAGAACACTTTTGTCGCATGACAATCTCTACAGCGAAAATACTTCAAATGGAATTGCTTTATTATGGGCACCTAGACCATTCAATATGCGATCTCATCGAACTCGAAGAGCCATAGATATACCATTGATAAACAATTGGTACTCTGAACATTGTCCTTCAGGTATGCCTGTCAAAGTCCGTGTATCCTATCAAAAACTTTTGAAATATTTTGTACTAAATCGCTTGCACAAACGACCACCAAAATCTCAAAAAAGAAGATACTTATTCAGATCCTTCAAATCTACAAAATTTTTTCAAACAACTCAAATTGACTGGGTCGAAGCTGGTTTACAAGTATGTCGTCAAGGCTATAATATGTTGAATTTACTTATTCATAGAAAAAATTTAAATTATCTTCATCTTGATTACAATTTTAACCTTAAGCCAGTTAAAACTTTGACCACTAAGGAACGAAAAAAGTCTAGGTTTGGGAATGCTTTCCACTTATGTCGTGAAATATTACGTTTGACTAAACTTCTTGTGGACAGCCAAGTACAGTATAGGTTAGGTAACGTTGATGCTTTTCAGCTGGCTGATGGTATTCAATACATATTCTCTCACGTCGGTCAATTAACTGGGATGTACAGATATAAATACAAACTCATGAAACAAATTAGGATGTGCAAAGATTTGAAGCATGTCATATACTATAGATTTAATACCGGTAGCGTTGGTAAAGGACCAGGTGTAGGATTTTGGGCACCGATGTGGAGGGTTTGGTTGTTTTTTATGAGAGGCATCACTCCATTATTGGAAAGATGGTTAGGAAATTTATTGTCCAGACAATTCGAGGGTCGTCATTCCAAAGGCGTTGCTAAAACTGTGACGAAACAAAGAGTAGAAAGTCACTATGATTTAGAATTAAGAGCCGCAGTAATGCACGATATACTGGACATGATGCCAGAAGGTATCAAGCATAATAAAGCTAGAACGATATTGCAGCATTTGAGTGAAGCTTGGCGTTGCTGGAAAGCTAATATACCTTGGAAGGTGCCTGGGCTACCCATTCCTATTGAAAATATTATTTTGAGATATGTCAAAGCTAAAGCAGATTGGTGGACAAATACAGCACATTATAACAGAGAACGAATTCGAAGAGGAGCTACGGTAGATAAAACGGTGTGTAAAAAAAATTTAGGACGACTCACCAGATTATATCTAAAGGCAGAGCAAGAGAGACAACACAACTATTTAAAAGATGGTCCCTACATATCTGCAGAAGAAGCTGTTGCAATATATACTACAACTGTGCATTGGTTAGAAAGTCGTAGATTTTCTCCGATACCTTTTCCTCCGCTTTCGTATAAACATGACACAAAGTTACTTATTTTGTGTTTGGAAAGGTTAAAAGAAGCATATAGTGTTAAGAATAGATTAAATCAGGCTCAACGTGAAGAATTGGGTTTAATTGAACAGGCATATGACAACCCTCATGAAGCACTATCCAGAATCAAACGACATTTGCTTACTCAGAGAGCTTTTAAAGAAATAGGCGTCGAGTTTATGGATTTGTACAGCCATCTTTTACCCATTTATGAAGTAGAACCTCTTGAAAAAATCACTGATGCATATTTGGATCAGTATTTATGGTACGAAGCTGATAAAAGAAGGTTGTTTCCTCCGTGGATAAAACCGTCCGATTCAGAACCTCCACCATTGCTTGTGTACAAATGGTGTCAGGGTATTAATAATTTACAAGAAATTTGGGAAACTAATGATGGTGAATGTGTTGTCATGATGGACACAAAATTTGAAAAAGTAACGGAAAAAATTGACTTAACTCTTCTAAATAGATTGTTGCGACTTATTGTCGATCACAATATAGCTGATTATATGACTGCCAAGAATAACATAGTTATAAATTATAAGGATATGAATCACACTAATTCTTATGGAATAATTAGAGGTCTACAGTACGCGTCTTTTATAGTTCAGTATTATGGTTTAGTTCTAGATTTACTTTTACTCGGATTACAACGTGCTTCACAAATGGCAGGTCCTCCTCAAATGCCCAATGATTTTCTTACTTATAAGGATATCGAAACCGAACAAGTCCATCCCGTACGTCTTTATTCCAGATATATTGACCGACTACATATACTTTTTAAATTTACTGCAGATGAAGCTAAGGATTTGATACAACGCTATTTAACTGAACACCCCGATCCCAACAATGAAAATATTGTTGGATACAATAATAAGAAATGTTGGCCACGGGACGCTCGTATGCGACTTATGAAGCATGATGTAAATTTGGGGCGAGCAGTGTTTTGGGATATGAAAAACCGATTGCCACGTTCAATTACAACGATAAACTGGAATTCTAATTTTGTTTCAATTTATAGTAAAGACAATCCGAATTTACTGTTCAATATGTCTGGCTTTGAATGTCGCATATTACCAAAATGTAGAATGACGTATGAGGAATTTGCTCATAGGGACGGTGTATGGAATTTACAAAATGAAGTAACAAAGGAACGTACAGCTCAATGCTTTTTGCGAGTTGATGATGAATCACTTCAAAGATTTCATAACAGAGTAAGACAAATTTTGATGGCATCAGGGTCTACTACTTTTACAAAAATTGTGAACAAATGGAATACCTCTCTTATTGGACTAATGACTTATTTCAGAGAGGCTGTAGTAAACACTCAAGAATTATTAGATTTATTGGTTAAATGTGAAAATAAAATTCAAACTAGAATAAAAATTGGTCTCAATTCTAAAATGCCTAGTAGATTTCCACCCGTTGTATTTTATACACCTAAAGAACTAGGTGGTCTTGGTATGTTGAGTATGGGTCACGTATTGATACCTACTTCGGATCTAAGGTGGTCTAAACAAACCGATACTGGAATAACCCATTTTAGATCAGGTATGACTCACGATGAAGATCAATTAATTCCTAATTTGTACAGATATATCATGCCCTGGGAAAGTGAGTTTATTGATTCTCAGCGTGTTTGGGCCGAATATGCTTTGAAACGTCAAGAAGCGAATGCACAGAATAGACGTCTCACTTTAGAAGACTTGGAAGACAGTTGGGATAGAGGCATTCCAAGAATAAACACTTTGTTTCAAGTTGATAGACATACTTTGGCATATGATAAGGGTTGGCGTGTACGTACAGATTTTAAACAATATCAAGTTTTACGACAAAATCCATTCTGGTGGACTCACCAACGACACGACGGAAAATTGTGGAATTTAAATAATTACCGAACCGATATGATACAAGCACTTGGTGGCGTAGAAGGAATATTAGAGCATACTTTGTTTAAGGGAACATACTTTCCAACATGGGAGGGCTTGTTTTGGGAAAAAGCAAGTGGCTTTGAAGAATCTATGAAATTTAAAAAACTTACAAATGCACAAAGGGCTGGATTAAATCAAATACCAAATCGACGTTTTACACTATGGTGGTCTCCTACAATTAATCGCGCAAATGTTTATGTTGGTTTTCAAGTACAACTTGACCTAACTGGTATATTCATGCATGGTAAAATTCCTACTCTGAAAATTTCTTTAATTCAGATTTTCCGTGCACATTTATGGCAAAAAGTACACGAAAGTATAGTTATGGATTTGTGTCAAGTATTGGACCAAGAATTAGATGCTCTTAGTATAGAAACAGTACAGAAAGAAACTATACACCCTCGAAAATCTTATAAAATGAATAGCTCATGTGCTGATATTTTGTTAATTTCCTCTTATAAATGGAATGTTTCTAGACCTTCATTGTTATTTGACACTAAAGATACGATGGATAACTCTACCACTCAAAAATATTGGATTGATGTTCAGCTTAGGTGGGGAGATTTTGATTCGCATGATGTGGAGAGATATGCACGTGCTAAATTTTTGGATTATACTACTGATAATATGAGTATCTACCCTTCACCTTATGGTGCATTGATTGCTGTTGACATGGCTTACAATTTACACAGTGCTTATGGAAATTGGATACCCGGAACAAAGCCTCTTATCCAGCAAGCTATGGCAAAAATAATGAAAGCCAATCCGGCGTTGTATGTACTCAGAGAAAGAATTAGAAAAGGTTTGCAATTATATTCATCAGAACCGACTGAGCCTTATTTATCATCCCAAAATTACGGAGAACTTTTCTCAAATCAAATAATTTGGTTTGTGGATGATACAAATGTCTATAGAGTCACAATCCATAAAACTTTTGAAGGTAATTTGACAACAAAACCAATTAATGGCGCAATATTCATTTTTAATCCTAGGACAGGTCAACTATTTTTAAAAATTATACATACATCTGTATGGGCCGGACAAAAACGTTTAAGTCAACTTGCCAAATGGAAAACTGCAGAAGAAGTTGCCGCTTTGATTAGATCACTCCCTGTAGAAGAACAACCTAAACAAGTTGTTGTCACTCGTAGAGGTATGTTAGACCCGTTAGAAGTTCACTTACTCGATTTTCCAAACATTGTTATCAAAGGAAGTGAATTGCAACTTCCTTTCCAAGCATGCATGAAAGTTGAAAAATTTGGTGATTTAATTTTGAAAGCTACAGAACCTCAAATGGTACTATTCAACCTTTATGATGATTGGTTGAAATCTATTTCCTCTTATACTGCTTTTTCCAGGTTAATTCTCATATTAAGAGCGTTGCATGTAAATAATGACAGAGCTAAGTTGATATTGAGACCAGACAAACTGACTACTGTTGAACCTCACCATGTTTGGCCTTCTTTGACAGATGAACAGTGGGTCAAAATTGAAGTTCAATTAAAAGATTTAATTTTGGCTGATTATGGTAAAAAAAATAATGTTAATGTGGCATCTCTAACCCAATCGGAAATTCGTGACATTATACTTGGTATGGAAATCACTGCACCCTCCCAGGACCGACAAAAAATTGCAGAAATAGAAAAGCAATCTTCGGAGCAATCTCAAATAACTGCCATTACTACGCAAACCGTGAATAAACATGGTGATTCTATTATTTCCACAACCACTAGTAATTATGAAGCTCAAATATTTTCTTCGCGCACCGAATGGAGAGTTAGAGCAATTTCTTCAACTAATTTGCATCTCAGAGTCAACCATATTTATGTTAGTAGTGAAGATTTAAAGGAAACAAGTTATACATATGTATTGCCAAAAAATTTGTTGAAAAAATTTATCGTAATTTCAGATTTACGTGTTCAGATTTGTGGGTACTTGTATGGAATTAGTCCTCCGGATAATAAATCAGTTAAAGAAATTAAATGTATTGTTATGGTTCCTCAGATCGGAACTCACCAGAATGTTTATGTTCCCAACCAATTACCAAAGCATACTTATTTAGAGGTTTTGATTTATTTGGATATTTTTAACTTTATATAGGATTATGAACCGTTGGGTTGGATTCACACTCAGCCGAATGAATTGCCGCAGCTTTCTCCTCAGGACATAACCATGCATGCTAAAATAATGCGAGATAACCCATCATGGGACGGTGATAAGTCAGTTATTATGACATGCAGGTATACGTTTTTAATATGTATATAATTGTTTCTAGTTTTACGCCTGGGTCGTGTTCTCTTGCTGCCTACAAACTTACACCTGGTGGTTTTGAATGGGGTCGGTCAAATACTGAAAAAGGAGCTAATCCACGTGGTTACATGACTACTCACTATGAACGTGTCCAAATGTTGCTTAGTGATAGATTCTTGGGATTTTTCATGATACCTACTCATGTATCCTGGAATTACAATTTTATGGGTAATGTATTATGAACTATTATATTTATGTTGTAAATAGGAGTTCGCCACGACGTAAATATGCACTATGATGTCGTACTTGGTACACCTAAAAATTTTTATCATGAAGTACACAGACCTGCTCACTTTTTAAATTTTGGAACCTCTGAGGATGCTGTATTACCTGTAGACAACGAAAACATGTTTGCATAATATGTACATTACATTTTTAAATAAAATTAAATAGATATTTGTAATTCCTTGTATTCACAAAATTAAATTGACATTATCCATCTTTAAACAATAACTGCAATATCGTTTAAAATAGAATTACATTTCTTTGAAATTATAATTTTATTATTATTCTCACAGTGTATGTCAGTGATTCCTAACGTGGGCGGTAGAAAAATTTTTAACTTATGGGACGCTGGACTAAATTTGTTATTTTATTATATTATTAATATTTTTTAGGGACTTTTACTTTTAATAACTAATTATAGTTGTAATTTTTTTAATAATATGTGTTCTATGAGCACTACTCATTTTTAAACCTCAGGTAACATACGGAAAATTAGTTTATTTTAAAATTTGACTCTAGCAGAGTAACGTTAAAAAAAAATTTGGCAACCGCTGGATTATACAATGAATAGAGGAACTCAAAAAATTTTTAAATGTGTAACAAGTCCTACCATTTTAATCTGACCAGGCTACTCTTTTTTTTCTCAGCTGCTTTATTTCATCATTAATAAATAGAAAAATGTAAACTAAATGATTTATGTTTACTTATGAATATATTAAAAGTTGAAAATATTTGAATGTCTTTGAGTGTAATCAATTCATTGAGAAAACTAACAGTCCCAGTAATTTCAAAAAAAAAAATTATTTTTTCCCCGTAGAAATTAAGATTTAAAATTCAAAAATTGATAATCATACACAAAAAAAATTATAAATTCAAAATATACTTTTTGAATCGATAAAAAATAAATATTTTCTACTACATTGTATGATATTTCTTCTAACATTCACATATTGTTTGTTTTTATGTGAGAATCTACAAAAAACAACTTTTCAAATTTTAATATTACAATAATGCACTAAGTTAATTTAAAATTTAAAAATTCCTCGATTGATGATTATTCTTAGAGTATAAACGTTGTATAAATAAATATTAATATGTATAAAAATAAATGTTATATATTATTTAATTTAATTTATACTATAATTTATTATAATAAATAGAAATACGAAAATAATTATTGATATAAATTCATAATAATAAATAATTTTCAATTATACAAAAGCAAGATTTATATA
Source organism: Intoshia linei (assembly GCA_001642005.1). Classification (NCBI taxonomy): domain Eukaryota; kingdom Metazoa; phylum Orthonectida; family Rhopaluridae; genus Intoshia; species Intoshia linei. Next base: position 2,482 of record LWCA01000130.1, on the reverse strand, counting down.
TTTTTCAAAACGTTTATTATTTACATTTGTATATACAAACAATCCTTTTTTAGTCGTGGTCAATTTATAATTTGTAAAATGTGCAAAATGTATTTCATTTTTATTGTTCAGTATTCCCTCTATAACTCACCATTAATTTAAAATATAAATTAAAATTTTAAAACCATTTTTCGAAATAAACTAATTTTACAGTTTAGTGAGAAGAATTCTTCATTTTCATTGGTTCATATGAGAACATCAATTTACTTTCTACGCATTGCCATGCGAGAATAATTACTTTCTATTACGGCGTTAATATAGAAACCATATATCAGTGTATAATATAAATTGGAAATCTAGTCAATTTGCGTGCAGCAGGCAATGTGAAAATTATATTTATGAAGATTAATTGTCTATAGAGCAACTTTGGTAACTAAAGCTTAGTTTAATAAAATCTGTTAAACGCATTTATTATTTTCTTAATTTAAGATTTGGAGAGTGAGATTTAGACTCAGCTTTAGTAACTAAAGCTTAGTATAATTTAGTTATTTAGACTATAGACCAGAGGTGCACAACCTTTCCACCAATTCAGTCACAATACTACTTTTCTCATTGGTGCCTTGGCCTCACAAAATTTACTTTGACATTGAGAAAGTTTACTCTGGAATTCAGAGTCTGGACCTAAATTATAGGTCTAATAAAATAGTTTTCTTTAAATTTTAATACATTATTGTATCAGCAAGTTTCTTAATAATTTTCAATTAAAATTAATCCTTAATTTACTCATATAAATTAACACCACATTTGTCATTTATCTGAATCGGAATAAATAGCAATACAGTAATAGTAGTAGTATTAATGTAGTAGGATTAATGCATGCTTCTCATAGGGATGACTGGTAACCCCAATGGGTGAATACGAAAATTTAGATGATTGTAGTCTAATCTACAATTTTCAACATATTTTAATTTAATTTTAATTAATTTTAATTATTTTTTAATTAACAAGTTCATAAAATCATCCAATTTAATAGTCTTATGAGAAAAAACCAAAATTTTACCAACCCTTAAGGAAGAAATCCCTTTTTACCAATATTTTTTTTTAAAAATTTATTTTTACCAAAGTTTTAGAATAAAAACTACCCTATCTAATTCCAAAAAAAAAAAATCAAATTTTACCAACCCTTAAGGAAAAAAATCGCTTTTACCAATATTTTTATGAAAAATCCCATTTTAATAAATTTTTAGATCAATAATTCTTTTGATTCCATAAAAAAAAACCTGATTTTAAAAAAATTTGAAAAATCATTAATCATTAATTTTTCGGTAAATAATTAATAATAATAATAATTGGACAACATAAAAAAGTTCCATTGAAACCGATTTGTTGATACATTAGAGTGGAAAACATAAAAAATATGTAAATAGTAATAATGACATAAAAAAAATATCAGTGACTGCCTTGATTTTGTCTGCCATTCGCTAACATTTAAGAAACTGGGGCAAAGTCAAGAATGTAACTTTTTGATTAAAATATTTTAAATAGACCTTGAATAAAATCTCATTTTAACTTTTCAATTTGAAGTAAAATGATGTAATGTAAAATAATCAGATGTATTGCCCACGGCCGCACATAAACGGTCTCACGGCCGCACGTTGTGCACCCCTGCTATAGACAGTATAAGACAACAGTATTTTTCCAGTTTGAATAATACTGAAATTTTTAATTACATCCTAACTTATATAATATGCTACGCGATTTTTGTTTGTGTGTTACGCTGTATTTAAATAATTACCCACAACCTGTCTGAACTAAAATTTAGTTTAAAAAAATTACTCATCAAAAATTTCAACACTTTCTCATTTGGCACACTTTCAGGAGTATTTTAAAAATTCTTAGTACCGTTTTTGAGTAAAGGTCAAAAATGTATATTTTTCTCCAAAAATTTAAATAGATGGAGATTTCAATGTCTTAAAACTTTTGAATTCAAATTTTTTTAATTTTGAAAGACTTCAAACATCTTGTAAAAGTTATTTGAAATGGCATATATGTATAATATAGTATATAATAATATACTAATATATATAGTCTCAGTATCAGTGAATATTGAGCAAAAAATTAAAAAATTTATTGTTAGTAGAAGAAAATTATTAGATATGCTTGCTAGCATAGTCTTGTACTGATTTTAGGAGCTGCTGACCATATTTATCCACATTAACTTGAGAAACTGAGTATTTATTCCACGTTTTTTGAAATTTGCATGTACTGCCTCTGATGCTTGTTCAGACCAATAGCTAAGACTTGAATTCTTTTGGTCACAGAAATCTGCTATGTGAAAAAATACAGAATGTAGTTTTGGTGTGATTCTTATGTTTAAGTTCAGGTAGCTCTTTCGAAAATTTTCAATTTTTTAATCTATTGCTAAGACAGTGCCAAAACAAGCTTGAAAAACTAATTTGAAATCATTCAAAGCTTTTATAAATTATACTTTTGGACAGTTGAA
>LWCA01001242.1:0-10717 GCA_001642005.1 Intoshia linei | reverse complement strand
AATCTTCTTGACATCTGGTTCTTAGTTTTTCGCGAAAGGTTCTGTTCAGCCGTTTCACAGTACTGTATATTTTGATATCCGTTAATTAAAATTGGCAATAGTCCCAATATATCGATCTGCCACAATTCACCGAAGTGTGTAGTCGCCACCGGTTTCATAGGCTTATTTTTACTGTGGTTACGAATTTTCGACGTATTAAAATTGTCGCATTTTGCAATTTGCTTCCTTGAGATTCTTGTACATATAAGACCAGAAATATAAATATCGAATAAGATTATAAATTTTAGTTACGCCGGCGTGACAATAAAAGTTAAATCGATGATAATGGTTGATAATATTTAATCTGTCTGACATGGCTATGACTAGAAGTAATTTGTTGGGTCTTGAATAATAGAGGAGTCCATTTTCAGCCTTTAATTTGTTTTCATATTTATAGTATTTATTTGATTCAGGCAATTTTTTGTTCAGTGATAGTATTTTTACGGCTTCGATACAATCTGTATCTTTCGATTGGCCATGTTTCCAATTGAATACGTCAGCATTTTGTACAATAGCGTTAGTAAATTCAGGACGTGATAATATATCGGCTGTGTCGTTTAAATGACCGGGCCTGTAGTTAATTGTAAAATCAAATTGTTCCAATCCTTCGATCCACCGAAATTGACGGTTTGTAGGGTTTTTAGATTGTCGAATGTGGACGAGAGGGTTGTGATCGGTTATTACAGTGAAATGACGACCATAAAGATAGTATATAAACTGATTGATAGCCCAGACGATTGCCAAAAGTTCTTTATCTACGGTGCTGTATCGTACCTGTGTTGTATTAGAAGTTTTATTTGAGTATGCTATGATATGGTTGCCTTGCCGTAAGGTTGCTCCCATACCTTGATGTGACGCATCGGTCTCGAGTATATATGGTTCCTGAGTGTTGGGAAACGACATTATTGGAGCATTTGTTAGAGCAGTTTTTAATTTTTCCATATATTGATCGAACTTCTCATTCCATATAATTTTGAGAAGTTTTAATAAATTATTTAAAGGTGCAGTAAGAGATGCATAATCTACTATAAACACTCTATGGTAGTTGCACATACCCAAGAACGATCTTAATTGTCTTTTGTTTTTAGGTGGTTTGATTTTTAAAATGCTTTCTATTTTCTCTGGATCGGGTAACATACCTTTTTCATTAATTAGATATCCCAATATTTTAATTTTCCGTTTCCCCATTTTATATTTTTCTGGTTGAAGAGTAATTCCAGCTTTCTCCAAGCGTTCGAATACTTGACCTAGTGTTTTCATGTGATCGATATGATTTACGGAAGCGATTATTATGTCGTCCAAATATAACGTAACGTCTTTTAAGTCACCGAGAAGATTGTCCATAGCGCGTTGACATGTCCATCCATCTAACCAAACCAAACGGCATGCGCTTAAATTAATAAAGACGTTTACCGTAAGTGGTTGCAAATGCTGTTTTTGGTCTGTCTTCTATTGCTATTGGAATTTGCCAAAATCAGTTAATATAAATTTAATTTTATAAATTCGTTGCTGTAGTGTTAAAATTTGAAGATTATAAAAAATGTTTGGAAAATGAAAATTTGAAATTTAAAAATTGCGTAGCAATAAAAAAAATTCCGAAGAAATCAATTTTATATATTTTCACACATATGTCTTCATTGGAAATGTGTAGACGTACAATGCACATTATTTTGAAATTGTAGGATCAATATTTACATTTTCAATTTTTGATTTTAATCGATTTAAAAAATATTGGTTAATAATATATTAAAAATTATTTTTCACCGGGAATGCGTAGATTTCTGGGGTTAAAATTTTATATTTATATCAACTGGAATAAGCTCTATCATAATAATCTGTAATCTTTTTTAAATTTTCGGACCGTTAATTATTTCATATTTTTTGTTTTAATAAAATATTTTGGAAAAAAAAAATATGAATACTAAAATTCTTTTTTGACCGTGAAGTCGTCACTTATTCAAATTGAAATTTTTTATGTGTGGTAACATGATACAACTCTATACCATGTAAATTTTTTGAAATTCTAGGGCTGTTTTCAAAAAAAAAGGAAGGGAATTTGTGGTTTTGGCCATGAAGATATTTTTTTATTTAAAATTTATGATAATGTTTATGATTTTAAAATTCGCATCAGCGTATATATTTTTTTAAATTCTCCAACTCGTTTGATTTTAAAAAAAGGAAGAACTTGTTATATTTTTTTAAATTCTCCAACTCGTTTGCTCTTCAAAAAGAGAGACAACAGGGTTTGACCGTAAGATGTGAAATTGGGAGGTTGAAATTTATCTTATTATACGTCCCGGAAAATACTGTAATTGAAATGTGGTCTTTAAAAAATTCTAAGAGTGCTAGTCATTTCAATAAAGTAGGACACACAGATACACACAAACAAAAATCGCGTCGCATATTATATAAGTTAGGATTTACCTCCAATACTTGATGAGACATGAGAAATGTAACATCATCACTTAATAAATGAAATTCCTGGAAAATATCTTTGACGATGAACGCATTGATTTTCATGGATTTTGATTTTTCTACAGTAAACTTTATACCTCTACTGCTAACAAATCCTATTACTTGCTAAAGTGAAATTTAAATGTCGTTTTAATTTGATAGATTTCATTAATAAAAAACTCGAAATATAAATGTATTTTCAAATAAATAAATTCGTATATCATGAGATTATACAATTACATGTGTATAATGAACAGTGTTCATCTAATTCTATTTGAATCTTATCCAGTCAATATATAAGTTAGATTAATACACAAAAATTTAAAACAGGGTTTCTTAACCTTTTTAAATTAGCACCACCCGTTAGATTCATTATTTCCTGTACCCCTGTTAAAAATAAAAAAATAATTAGAAATCAAAGTAAAAATCGTATTTTATTGACATTTTAAAAAACCTTCCTAATCATATCCAACATAATCAATAACATCAATAAATAATAAAAATTAACATATAAGTACATTTGTGTATTTGATAAGATTAAATTCACTTTAAATTTATATAATTCACTTATTTGATCGATAACGTAAAAAATTTTTGTTTCAAAATTTCAAAATTAAAAATAGTTTTTCTAGTACCCATGAATTTATCGCGTCAGTATTTTAATCATTAAAGTGTCAGTATTTTAGATAGTTTGTCAGTAAAAATATTAAATTGTCAGTGTTTTAGGTGCCAGTATTTAAATTGGAAGGGCAGTAAAAAAATTATTTTGTCAGTACTTTAAACATACTGTCAGTATATCCTTAACTATACACTATATACTGACAAATATGTAATTGAATATTGACAAAATAATTTTATTACTGACATTTTAATATTTATACTGACAATTTTTGTTGAAAATTTCTTATTAAAATACTTTCCATTTAATTCTAGTACCCTAGGGCTAGCATCCTGATAAAAAAACTCTGATTTAAAAAGATAAATATGAAGACTAAAAAATTTTAACGGATCGGTGAATCCAATATTTTCCCGTGGTGATTGTGAAAGTTTAGAGATGACACAATCAAAGTTTCAGTATTTAAAAATATATTAGACATTCTAAAACATTTGTATCATTTTATTTTTTGAATTATGATCAATCGTCTCAAAACGAAAATTATTCGGTATAAACGAACAACCAGAATTCTGGAACACCATCCCAAATTATCGTTTCATGACACGACCCAAACGCTATAGGACTACGTTAAAGAAATAAATAAAATACCGTTTCAAAATTTATTGCTTTTAATGTAGTAGTAATTATCCTAGAATCTGTGATAGAAGCATAAAAACTATACTTTTTAATAATATTTTCCATTTAATTTTTAAAAAATCATACGTTAGCCTGTTATTCAAATATATTTATATATTGCGCTAAATTAAGATTACGATTACAAGACACATTTTCAATATATAAAATTGTATAACCTGATAACTTTATTTATAATTTTATAGAATTAGAAATTATTTCACATTACATTATATCATTTACACATGTCAATTAGATCTTTGCATGTGCCGTGTCCGTCAAAAATTTCATTTTCTAATTGTGTTTTATGTTAAAAGACTGATATGTTTCTCAATAATTTTCTACGTTAAACTAATACTTAGTTTTCAAAGCTTACACATTTAAATTTTAAATAAAACTTTCATTATGAAGTTAATTTTATATTTCCATATCTGCGTTTTTTTATAAAAAATAAAATAACTTTCTTATTAAATTGCTCTGGATTTAAAATTTGTATAATTTTATTTGTATTCTCAACTATATTATAATCATGCAAGATTATGAACATCAGACTGCTACAGGTGGATTTTTTCAAACGGAGCAAAAGACAAAGCCTCCAGTTACCTCAAACACACTATCTCCATGTTCGGTTTCTCAAGTTTTACGAGCTACTAAAGATGAGCAAATGGGTACTACAATTGATGGGCATCGCGTATTTTTGGTATGTTTATTATGTATTTTACTATTTTTGGTAATACAGGGTGATAGGTAAGTAACGCCCGATTTTAAATTCCACATAATGCGGCAAAATGTGAGATTTCAGATTTTAAGAAAGTTATACAAGGACGAATAATACAAAGACGAATACAAGTGTATAATATAATTGATTAAGAATGTATTTAATAATAACAAAGAATAAATGAAAAGTTTCAAGAACGAACCTCAGTCTGTTCGACTCAAATGCTCGAACTGCCGACCTTCAACTACCAGGCAACGTCGCAAACGATCAGTCACCGAGCGGCACACCGTTTGACAAATACTGGTGTCGATTGCTGAAATCTGAATTGATTCAAAATCTCCGTTGAGATTGTGTTTTTCAATTCTTCGATGCTTCTTGGGTTCCTCCTGTAGACACCATCCTTCAAAAAGCCCGATATGAAGAAGTCATATGATCTAAGATTTGGAGATTTGGGTGGCCATTCGATGAAACCGCGACGACTAATCCACCTTTCGCCAAACTTTTCATTTAACCATTCTCACACCACACTACCATAGTGGACCGGGGCGCCATCTTGATGAAACATTATTTCTTGCTGTTGTATACGAGGCCAAAATTTTTCTTGCATCATTTCCATATAAGATTGTGAAGTTACTGTAGTATCAAAAAACAAAGGTCCAATAATTCCTGATGAAGAGATTGCACACTAGACCATAACTCCTGGAAGGTTTAGTTCATTTTCTATGACAATGTTTGGATTGTTAGCGGACCAATAAACACAATTATGGCGGTTAATATGGTCATTCAGTTTGAAAATGGCCTCATCTGACCAAAAATTTTATTGTGGTTTTCTGAAAAAAATCCAACAAAATACAATTGTATTTAAATTTAATAGGAAAAATTTTAAGAGTTCAAACCCAAAGTTTTTAAAATCAAAATTGGGCGTTACTTACCAATCACCCTGTATTTATCATGGATGGTGTATTTCTGATAACGACACCACGATCGTTTTTTGGTACACGTTAACCGTATTCACCGAACTTGTGTTTACAAAGATTGTGAGTCATGTATGAAAATATTTTTTGTCTTGCTTAGATCCGTTTTTTGTTAACTTTCTTTAAGAAATTTCATAGTCTTTGCCATATATCGAGGTTAAGATTTTTGATGTTCTATTTGATGTTACAATTAAGATGAATCATTTATCTTAAGATTTCCCAGTCTGGGTGTTTTGGAACTATTTGATGGGATCTATAAATTGATAAATCTGTGTAATCCGGTGTTTCTCAAATTTTTTCCCATTGGATCGCACTTGGAATCAATTCTAAAAATTTCGTGCATAAGTAAATAGCACAAAATATTAAACATTTTTGTATTTGTTTGGTGCTTACTAATGTGTTTCACAAATTGGAAGAACTCTTTAGCGGTGGAAAAATTTACTAATCTATATTCCCCATAATAAATAGTATACAGAAAAACCTCACAGATTGCAATTTTTTCGATCAAAAGCGCATACATTTCTGATTACCATTTTATATCACCCATTATTTTGTTGTAAATTTAAATTGAAAAGTAACCGTTTTAAAGCTTTATTTATACTACTCTTACTCGATTTTATTTTCTCGATTTTTGGCACTATCCTTACTTATATAAAGTAATTAGGTTGACTGTTATCTACAACGTACAAACAGCACCTAGCTCTGCCAAGGACGGAATTTTTTAATTCTACCAATAAATAAATTCAATTAGAAAATCTCACTTAAAAATGCTATTATTCACTATTATCAATACTTTAAAGGACTGGTTCGTAAAATTGTTTCACCACGGACCGTCATTTGACATTATCTTTTAATTCAAAGTATATGTGTATATTTGAATAATGGATTTTTAAGTTAGATTTTCAACGTGAATTTATTTTTTTGGTAAAATAAAAATGTGCCCTCGGCAGAGCTAAGTGCTATTTGTACGTAGTATATAACAGTTAACCTAGTAATGGTATAATTATGAATTTAAATATCTAAAATCAGTATTCATTTATATTATTAATTATTGAATACATTGAATTATAGGTAAAAGTTATTGGATACATCGAAGAAGTAGATGACAAAGAGGCTTGGATAATGCATAAGTTGATTGATCACAGTAGTCAATCTCCATTATGTGTAAAAAGCTTGAAAGGAGATGATTGTTCGGCACAACAGTATTTATCTGTTTTGAAAAAGATTAAAAATAAAAGTTATGTAAGTGTAATTGGTAATATTAGAATGAATGAGGATTCTATTCCCTTTATTACATGTTATAGCATGAAATTGGTTTCAGATATTAATCAGTTATTTTGTCACTTGGCACATATAATGGTAGCTCACAAATTTTTACGAATGGGTAATGTCCAATCTAATGATATTGAACCCTTCCAATCTTCATTTAGAAATGAAACTGATAATATAACTCCATTATCACGACAAGTTCTTAAATGCTTAGAAAAATGCACAAATGCTCGCGGTCTTTCGATAAATGAATTATATAATTTGATTCCACTTGAATCTCATCAAAGTATTTTGGATACAATGGAAAATTTAGCATCTGAAGGTCATTGCTTCACTACGGTAGATGACCAACACTATAAAATTACAACATATGATGTTTAAACTTTAAGATTTAATATTTATTTTTTAATTATGATTAAACATTTTATATCTAACTTTGATTTCGAATTTATTATATTCATTTTTGTAGCAGATCACTACTCATTATATCAAATGCTCGTTTGATTAAACTGTTACCTAGAGCGTCAAAAGATCGTTCGGTTAAAGGTCTCACGATTTTATCATTAAAATTTCTTTTGATTAAACTATTCCCAAGAGCATCAAAGGATCGCTGACTTATTGGCTCAATTTTATCATTCCAATTTCTTTTGATTAAACTATTACCAAGTGCATCAAAGGATCGCTGACGTAAAGGTTTTTTTATTTCATCACTATCCTTTCTTTTGATTAAACTATTTCCTATTGAATCCATTTCTTTCTTTAGTAAAGTAGAACTTATTGAATCCAAGGTTCTTTCGTTGACAATATGATTGTCATGAATTGGACGGCATTGCTTAATTTGTACACTGCCTTGTTGTACGTCCAGCCAGCATAAGATGGGATAACTAAGAACATGCATAAGTTTATATTGAAAGGTTTAATTTTTAAGATATTTACTGTTGAATTATATATAAAGTATTATGCTAAAAAACCAAAACTTAAATTAATAATATTAAAAAAATAATTATAATATATAAAATATATTATCTGTATTAGTTTACTATAATAATGGCATTTTTTAAACTTAACGTACAGCAATAAATTAAAAATATAATTGATATTATACCTGTTAATAGTTGTCGTTGCACAAAACAAATAAATATAAAATAATAGCATCTTGATTATGAAAAAAATTCGAAAAAATGAAAATCTATATTTAATATAATAATCGCAATCAATCAAACTTGACATGTTCATTTATAACAATTACATTTATTAAATATAAATCGTAAATTAAGTAGGTTAAATGATTATATGAACACTTAAATCGATACATATATATAATTAAGTATATGCATTAATTATATAGCATACTTTTAATATTAATTATTATAGGCGGATGTCTAAAACATTATATTTATATTTCAATCGATATGTGAATATTTGCTAAAATGTAATATTGTATTTTATAATACTTAGTATTTAAAAGTAATTCAGTGATATTGATTAATTATTCTTGTTTTCCTAAATTAATTAACTAATTTAATGTGTATTTCGGTAAATACAATTTAATTTGATGTAAACTATTCAAAATATTAAAAACTAACCTTACTGGTATGTACCAATTAAATAAAATGCTACTATTCATTATTAAAAAATCTTTAAAAAAATGGTCGCCTAACTTGTTTCACCATAAACCAGTCATTTCACATTACATTTTAATTAACACTAGAGACAAGAAAAAAAAGATTTTTTTTTTTTTGAGTCAAAAATATTTTTATATTGTCTTGTAGAGCACAATAAAAAAATATTTTGACATAATTTTTGTACTTCAGATAACTCGCATCAACTAATTATTGACAATATAAATTTACATATAACCTAATAAAATAAATAATATTCATATTGAATATGGGGTTTTTCCATATACAGTAGGAATGAATTTTGAAAAATACAAAGATTTATCAATAGAAAACATAATTAATTATCTAAAAATCAAGTTCTAATAAAAATTTTTCATTGGTTAACAATAAAACTTCTCCAGTCAGACGCTTAAATACCCCAAATCGGTTAAAACTGAAATTTTGAATATATATTAATTTAACAAACTAAAGTTTGTATATATTATATATCACATATATAATGTATATCAATAAATGTAAAAATTAATATTAATACAATATTAATTTTCAAACTAGATTTTGACATAATTTTTTTCCTAAACCCTACCAATTTACTTCGTAAGTTTTAACCTACAACACTTTTATTGCTATTAAAATAAATGCCTTTCATGCTAAAACTGCAATGTATTGTTAAATAGGTGTATATAATTTAATTTTAATAATTATGTAAATAAAAATAACAGTCCTTACTTATATAATACTAAGTTGACAGTTATGTACTACGTACAAACAAAATCTAACTCTGCCGAAAGCAAATATAAATTATACTTAAACAATCAACTCACATTAATAATTTAACTATAAAATCATTACTATTCACTATTATATATAATTAATAATAAATTTTTTCAAAATTTGTTTACAATATAACATCATATCACCTTACTTTTTACTTTAAAATATATGATTTAATCTTAATTTTTTGTTTGTTAACATCTAAGTAAAAAATTTTTAACAACATTGTTATCCCATGTTTTTTATTTATTAAACAAAATGTGTGTACAATATTAAAAACAAAATATACATAATACAATCAAAAAATTGTCATATATAACATATATTCCAAAATAAATATAATTATAAAACTTATATTGTCATTTTCAATGTAATGATATATATGATATACCATTTTAATATATACTTAAAAATACAATTATGTATCAAAAATTAACCCAATCTTAACTTTATATACATATTTAAATCGAATTTTATCAAAATTACAAAAGATTGTAATCAATATATCAATAATAAATAATAATTAATTTTTAAATAAATAACCTATATTTTTCATTAGATTTGTTAAAATACGTGTATTAAATTTCTCTTAAAATACGATTTTTACAAGTATATTTTTTAAAATCTATATAATTTGTGCTAATAAGTAAATAACATGCTAATTGTGACAAAATTAAACTAAAAACAAATAAAAACGTATTATACATCAATTTTTTTTAAAAATCTTTATTATTCGTAAAAAAATAAATAAAATGCTAATTGTATATAATTAGGCTAGAAATAAGTAAAAACGTAATATACATCAATTTTTTCTTAAAACACGATTTTTATAGTATATTTTTTAAAAACTTTATTAATTGTAAATGAATAAATACCGTGACAACTGTGACGGAATAGACCTAAAAACAAAAAAAAACGTAATATAACTTAATTACCTTTTATAATACAATTTTTACAAATATATTTATTAAAATCTTTATTATTCGTGCAAATGTATAAATAACGTGTTAATTGTGACAGAATTGAGCTAAAAACAAAAAAAACGTAATATACATCAATGTTTTCATAAAATACGAATTTTAAATTTACATTTTGTACAATGTAAATTAATCGTGTACATAAGTAAATAACATGCTAAATGTGACAAAATTGAGCTGAAAACGACAAACAACGTAATATACATCAATTTTATCATGATTTACGTTTTTTAAATTTATATTATGTAAAACGTAATTAATAATGTAAATAAGAATATAACATGATAATTGTAACAGAAATAAACTATAAACAAAAAACAACGTATAATAAATTAATTTTTTTTTAAGATATGATTTTTACAAATATATTTATTAAAATCTGTATTATTTGTGCAAATAAGTAAATAACGTGCTAATTGTGATGGAATTAAGTTTAAAACGACAAAAAACGTATTATACAAGAATTTTATTATAAAATACGTTTTTTAGATTTATATTATGTAAAATATTAATTAATTAATATTAAACTAAATAACATGCTAATTGTAACAGAATTAAGCTGAAAACGACAAAAAACGTATTATACAATAATTTTATTATAA